>KN882095.1:1474108-1553176 GCA_000934395.1 Fistulina hepatica ATCC 64428 | reverse complement strand
CTACGAGCTTGCCTGTACGACCACGAGGAACCCATTGCGCTATCTTTGTTAAATCTGGCCTGACGGTCAGGATGCTCATCGACGAAGGCCGCGATTGCGCTGCGGTAATTCATAGTGGGCTCTGGCCTCGTTGGGAACGTCGCGACGAACTTTAGAAGCTCATAGCTAGGTCATGACACGTTGCTCGTCCCGCGCGTGTATCATAACGCTCACAGGACTTCATCGAGCGATCACTACACGCTATAAACGTCGCGCGGCATCTTAAAACAATACAGGAATCGACGCCACAGACGCGGCGCGACTTCGCGATCACGGGATACGTTTGCGATCACGTTGGACTTGTTCGCGAAGTGTGAAAAGTTAAGCTGTCCATCCCGAAGACCGAATGGGACGCGTTTCCCGGCCACGGAGTTTCCATACCCATCACCGCGCTCACCCGGGAGCAAATCTATTATGTCGGAGTTTGAACTGACTGCTTCCTCCGTCTCGCCCGTGACGCGTGACTTCTGAGCTTGCGAGCTTTCAAATTTCAAGCTTTCAGGCCTCGAGCATAACAATGTTCGCCTTGACCAGGATCTATCCCGCTCCAGGTTGTTATCTGAGTCGAGCTCTCTCTCTCTGTCGTCGCATCTCTAGCAACACCGCTGCCGACGTCCGACCAGTATCGTCCGCCAAGGAGTTCAAGGTCATCGTAGATAACGAGACGCTCTACATTGATCAAAGTTTGGCTGAAGCCTTAGGATGGAAGGAAGAGGTTGGCATTGGAGGCGTGCCCTTGACGCTCAGCGGATGGTCTCCGTACTATTTTGCTATCGCCCGGACAGGCTCCGAGAGCGGTGCGTGCATTGTCTCTACTTATCATATTTTTATACCGGTCAAGACTCATTCGCAATGTTGGTCAACCTCAGATCTTCTCGCACGTAGCACTGTGGAGAGTAGTCGTAATCACCAAGTCAGGAAGGTCCTCGATTACCTCAAAGAGCGTTAGCCCAGTGCGTTTCTAACACGCAGATGGTGAGGGTTTGATCCTTCTGACGCAACTGGCTTTGCTTTTCTGAAAGGCTCACGCGCTCACGTATCGTCTTTTCAAGATCATCGTGCGCTCTGGGTACTTGTCTGAGGAAGTATCGACTCAGAACCCGCAGCGTTGTTCCTGAAGCCTATGCCGATCGTTCTCCTAGTTACTTATACCGTTCCGCTATTGGCAGTACCAGTAATCAATTTTTTCGACTTGGAATTCTCTACAGATACAGTTACATGACTGACTGTCCAAGAGCACTTTATGAGGCGTGATTTACTACTTGGCAGTTGGACGGATTTCTGAACCGAAAAGTGCCAGATTTTAGTTGAAAAGTGGCACTTTCACCTTACGAGCACATTGCAGAATAGTCGTCGTCGAATCACGGGCGGTAAGAGAAGTGGAAGTCTAAGTGGAGCGTCTCACTTCCATAGGTCAGCTTACAGAAAACTATCATTTATGACCTGTGCATGTGCTAACATCATCCTAGAAAGAACTTGCCTGGTGGACAAGTAACTGCACCATTGATGTGACCGCGCCGAGCGGCACAATGTATACCGTGTACCGCTACACCGTCACCAACAGCGCACCCCGCCCGGAGTCGTATCTCACCGACTATGACACGGTGGACGTCGGCGCGAACACGTTCAATGAGACACAGCGTTCCCATTGTACGTGAAGCTCGCAAGCAGCAGGGAGACCGACTGGGAGTACACGGACTTGCAAAATCTGCAGGTGCGGGAGATGATACTCGTGGAATTGAATAGTCTATTGTGTGAATGAACTTCCAACTTTTCTTCCTTTCCTTGCGAGGTTGACCACAAGTCATCTATGTTATAGATACACATCACGTCCTGCTTGCGGGCGTGTAAGCGGCGACATCGAATGAGTTCGTGGCGGAGTACTATCTCTTTTTATCGCAGGTATGCTCCATTTGTTTGGGAACTCGACGAAGGTACAACATCTACTCGATGGAAGTTTTGCTAAGGTCTGCTAATTGCATTTGCACAGCTCGTATTGTACAACTATAAAACGCGCGCGGCCGCGCAGTCGACAGTCTTCAGCGTGACTACGTTCTACCCACTCTGGTCTGGCATCATGCCTACCGAGTTGACCACCGGTGCGAAGAGCGCATTCGGCTACTTCTCATCACTTAACCTTCTTCTCGCGCGGTACAACGGGACGTATCCGTCGACGTGGTAAAGGACCGCGAGCTCGAAGTCCTCAACCGTACTCACACTTTATCTTTTCCACATTTAGGGACGCGCCGAACTCGTGACCGCCGCACAGCTATATCGTGCTCAAAGCACCACAGGCTCTGCCCAGCAACGTCATCAGCGGCACGCCGCCCGTGCCCTCTGAGAACGCATCGACGTTCCCGCTTATTACGGCCAGCTATCTCGAGGAGACGCAGCTGCCCGGGCTGCCCTTCGCGAACGGTGGCAATGCGAGTGCAATGGGCGCACACCAATTTCAGTAACGGGGCAATGACGAATGGCGAAAACGCCAGGAGCGGCGAGAACTGGGGGAGGCTCTTCAACGGGAGCTGATGAATCAATTCATCGCGAGCTCGTTATGCAGCTGATAAGCACTGAGATTCTCGTTTTTTTTTGGTATGTTGCCTACGGATGATTTACACTGCGCATGCCAGGCATGCAACAGGCGCGCTTTTCCTACTACGGAGCACAATGTACGCAGCTCCCGACAGCACACTGTTCGTATGTCGGACACACTATAGACCGTCTCAGCCTACTAACGTCCGATTTTCTGGCCTTACTTTCCCATTACATCAAGCAGGTCCCCAGTACAAAATGTCATATCTTCACTGTTCTTTTCCCTTGTCTCGCTCCGATCCATCCTCGCCGATGTGGCCGCCCTTCCGATTGTGCTGCAATTCTTCAAGCAATCACGACTCCCGCTGGACATTACGCTCTTCCACGTCGTCCGCTCGCAAGCCGGCTTATGAATGTGCACTCGCCGTCATCAGGCTCAAACTCGACCTAGCGCCTCATGCAGTGCATGAAGCGCATGAGGCATGCGTGAAATTTTATACATACGTTCTCGCCACCAGCGATGCATCATTCGCCGACGGAACGTGCTCATCGCGTACTTTCGGGGCGCACTCACCGCCTTTTTTCGGGACATGTTCACCCCGTTTTGTGGTACGCGCTCTCGACTGCGCTGTCCGCGCCCACACTCGATAAGTACACACTTCTGCGACCGCATCCACAACACGCTACACTCCCGGATAGAATGCGCGTACTTGCGATTGCTGCTTCGGTCAGGGAGGTCGCAGTTGCCATTCACGATGATTTCGCAATCGCCGTTTGAGGTGGTATCAAGGCTACGGGATCACGAACGAGGGTGATTTCGCGACCACTCATATCGACCTCATGTCCTCCCATCACATCGACGTTATGCTCACTCCTACCGATGTCGCCCCAGCTCGCATGGGCTTAGTGACAGGCTCAATAAGCGAAGGTGCGATTACTGACTCAACAACAGTGCGATCACCGAAAAACGGCATCGATGCGAACACCGCCGCTCACATCGACGTCGTGCATGTGATGCCCGGGCGGTATTTCAGACTTGTTTCTCCCTAAGGTCTGTTCATGTTCGCGCTCACGTTCCTCATGGGTGCTCTTCACAGTGCGCGCATGCATCTCACGCGCGTACAGCATGTTGTCGAACTCGCGCGCTCCTCTAGGTCATAATCAAAGTCACATGCCTCGAGCTCTGAATTTGCTGGTGTAGAGGTGTTGTTGAATTCATGTGTTTCACGTTCATTCTTGTACTTATGGGTATAGAGCTCTTCATCGTCAAACTTGCGAGCCCCGGTATCCTCGTTGTTGAACTCGCGAGCTTTGGGCACCTTAGCAGGAGGGAAACATGCCATGTCTTGCACGTCATTGTGGTATATAGCCGTGTAGACGCAATTGAATAATTGATATCTTGACAGAGCTTATCTCCGAAAACGAAGTCTTCTCAAATCTAAAGTTTACTTTCACCTTGTTTCCAATGTTCAATATTCAGCACTTTCAGGTGCTCGTTTGAGCATGTAATGTTCGTCGAAGGCCGGCTTGGTGCTGGAATTGCGAGTGTGAGCGAGTCATGACTGCTCTTAACTGGCATTGTGGACAATCCGATTGCTTGATTCCGGATCAGAGTCATGCACACCAACTTTCGATGGTACATGAAAAGATTCAGAAGAGCTCACAACTGAGAGACAGCTACAAACTCCATATTCCAGATGAAAGCTAAGGGAAAAAGACAGGTCGTCGGTACAGCTGCGGTTTTCTACGGGTGTGAGGGAATTGGAACGGTAAGTATGATGTGATCAATAACGGATGATAAGAGGCCCTTTTCGACAGTCAAGTCAAACTACTAAATAAGGCAGAAAACGGTCGGCAATGCAGACTGAGGCTTGACATGCTACAACATGTGATTGAAAGCACAGACACTTTCCTTCCGATGCCTAACTCTGTAGATGAAACAACTGCAGTCAGTGACTGCACAAGGGCAATATATGGAAATACTGGGACATACCTCCAAGACTCGGGCATAGACCTGGTAGAGCCCCTCATCAGTCATTGCACCTTGTGCCACCTGGGAATGAGCATCACCGATAAGCTGCATGTCACCCATCACGGAACGGGTGCTGAGATCAGCGTCGATGAACGGTTTGACACCCATTTCGCGCAGATATTCATTTGCGGTCCAGAACGCCATACGCTTGTTACCATCCATAAAGGGATGGTTTTGGATGATGCTGAAGGCAAGCGCGGCAGCGAGCTTGGACGGAGGAGTGCCGGGCTGGTAGTAGGAGATCATCGCGGGGCGGTTTATTGACGATTCAAGCTCGTTGGGTTTGACAACAGTTGCCACACGGCCTGTGACGAGTGTGTTGATGTTCTTGACAAACTGGGTTGTGATACGACTGGAAGCCATTGTTGCTAGTGCATGAGTGTGGCGGAGGGAGAGGGTGGCGGAGGGAGAGGATGAATATATCTACGCCATTCGAGAGTAAGACTCGGACTCACTTGTTCTGGATAGTTAGGACAGGAGGAGGGTGGTCTGCGAGTGTGAATCTCTGGGGATTTCAGAGCCTACTCCATTGGTATTTATATGCTAGTGAGCCAGATGCATGTGGACAAGGGCCGGGGAACCCCGGTTCACACCTAGTCCTAGTGTGGCGCGTATTACTATTGTGTGACGCATATTACTATTGTGTGGCACGTATTACTATTGTGTGACGTGTATTACTATTGTGTGGCACATATTACTATTGTGTGGCACGTATTACTACTGTACCATTTCGACCAAAAGTGCCATCACGCATCACGATGGCCTCAAATGGAATGAGATCAGGCGTGACGTCACGGCGGCAAGTTGCAGTGGAACGTTCAAAATTCAAAATTTCCGTTTGATTATGTCCTAAATTGGCTCTGCAGCCAGTTTGGGAACAAAAGCCGGGGCCGTCACGGTCACGAATGGTTTCGGGAACGATGGCACAACTGAAAATGACTGTCACGGGGTAATACCCTGGCACTTTCGGTCGAAATGGTACAGTATTGTGTGGTGCGTATTACTGTTAGGGTCAGAGCGGGTCCATGTTGAACTATACCTGACTCATGTTCACTTTCCATTAGTGGTAATGAGATGATCGCCTTACACGCAATTTTCTCATCTCGAAGCCTCAGTGCTTATTCAGCCTTCCAAAAGCAGTGATTAACATCCATTGGCGGCCACGGGTTTTTCACTGGGGATTATGCACAAGCCATCGGTATATGCAACAGTTCAATTTTCTGTGCTTGAATTTTTCTGTCTGCAAGAAGGAAAACTCTTATCTGTTTCTCCACCCCATTTTGATGTTCTTTCAAAAGATGACAATTAATCTTTGAGAATGAGTGAATCATAATTATTCAATGTGCTAGGCCATTGCTCGCTAAAGCCTCCACATCTACAATGCCTGCAGCAACGGCGACATAACCGTCTGCAACAGCCTGCAGCTGGGCAGACATTATAGGATTGAAGGGCTGGTCCGGCGATGCAATAAGTCCAGGAAGCCCTTGAGCACGAAGATACTCATTGACCAAAAAAAATGCTGTCGTCAATGAAGAGTACTGTAAGGAGAGTGATGATACCATTGAAAGAGGAAATTGTGCGTTACCTGTCCTTTTGTTACCATCCATAAAAGGGTGACCTCAAAAGATTCTGTCGTCAGAAAGGACCGACAAATCTTGCATGGATATGCAAAGCAGAGTAGTCACCTTTGATTAGACCGAAAGCCAAACTGGCAGCAAGAAAAGCGGCAGGACGATGAGGTTCGTACACGGAAACATGGAGCGGTCTGGCGAGGGCGGATTCGAGCTCGTTGGGCTTGACGAGGTGGGACTCACTCGGATGGACGAGTTGAGCGTTGATACGGCAAGCATAAGCAGGTGTGAATAGGCGGGCGAGGCGGGGCGCATGCGCAGCCATGGCAGAGGCTCAGAGTAGGTGGGGACGTATGCGTGCGAGGAGTGTTACATCGCGAGGCCAAAGATTTATTTATTAACAGCTGCGGAACAAGTTCCGAGACATCTCCGAACTCCGAGGATTACAAATGCGATTCTCGGGGTGTTTTTTCGTGCCCCGGATGGATAGTTTACATGTCCGAGGTCCGAGACACCGATTATGGAAATAATTGCTTTGCGTACATGACATGTTTTCTTTGTTACTATGATAGCTAGGGTGGGTGCTCTGCGTAGGGAGATCAGGCGTGCTCCTTGCGGCTGCTTCTCTTCCTTCTGCACTTCGGTTGGCCGCCTTCCGTCGGGCTTGTCCTCGATGTTCGACCTCGTACTTGCTGTCCGTCCAGCATCTCGTTCTGGACTTCCTGTTTGCTCATGCTGTTGCTTTATCCGCGTTTGCACCCGGCCGCTGCGTCGTCGTACACGGATCGTCTCTTCGCGCAAATGGAAGCGGCAAGTCCACCTTATCACAAATCATAGTCTCCCCTAGGCAGACTGGAACACGCTCTTGGTAGAGTAACTGAGCGTGATCACAACATCAAGATCCCCCCGCACATTAACACCTACCTCGTCCGCGGCAAGGCAGAGCCATCCGACTTCAATGCCATCGACTTTATCATCTGCTCCGCAAAAGAAAAGGTCACTCGTCTCGAGACCCGCATCGAGGAGCTTTCAGAACGTCTCGCAGCAGACCTGCCCAAACGGAAAAAAATCGTCAGCATGCGCTGCCTTTCCAATGCACCCTCCCATTCCGTGCACCCGCTCATTCCGTGCACCCGCCCATTCCGTGCACCCGCTCTCCGCCACCCCCACCTCCCAGCACAACCAATACTCACCGAAATCCCCTGCACCCACTCATGCGCCCACACCTCCTCCACCGTCCACCGCAGTCGCGGGTCCGGCTCGAGCATGTGCCGGATCAGCGGCCGACACGCCCGTGGGCTGAGGTTCAAAATCGTCGGCGGCAGCGGCGCGTTCAGCAGCGGATCGGGCGCGGGCTCCGATTTACTCTGCGCGTCTGATTTAGCATGCGCGTGCGAGTCCGGTTTTGTCGGCGGATCGGCTGGCTTTCCCGAATGACTTGTTGACGACTTGGATGCGGCAGACGTCGAGGCCGACGCAGAAGACAAGGACGGGGCATTGGACGCAGAGGACGTGGCCTTCGCCGACGACGGAGCGCGCGACACTGTCGTCGGCGCCGATGAAGGTTTCGTAGTAGAACACGATGTCGTCGCAGAATTATTCGTATTTGTCGCGGTCGTCCCTATTGGTGTTGCCGGTGCAGTCGCACTTGACGGCGCCGCACTTGCATTCGGAGACGGAGGAATCTTCCCTGGCTTCACCGTCACATCCGACAATGTGTGCTGCGGGAGCGGATGCGACGACGGTGGTGGGGACGGTTCCCGCGACGACGTACCGCTACGCTGTCTCGGTATTGGCGGATGGTTCGTGCGCGCGTGGTGCGACACAGTCGACATCGACCTCACCGCCGCCGATGATTCATGGTCGGCCGTGAGGCCCTCCGTGCGATTTGACTTCGGGCCGCCCTCGCTAGACTTCGAACTTGTCTCTCCAGTCTTCGAACTCGACTCCTCGCCCCTCGTCTTCGATGTCGCATTCGACTTCGTCGACGCGTGTCGACTAGGATGAGCCGACTGAGCAGCTTGGGCCTGCTTCTTCCCCGCCGCGCATGCAGTCGCATACGCAGCATACAGCGTATCCGTCATCTGTGCCGCGCGCCACTGCGTAACACACACACCAACCAGCCACGCAAACAACACGTCAATGACCTCGTAACAAAACAACACAGTAGAAAAAATCAACTCACAGGCAACTCCTGGGAATGCAAACAATAATATACAATCCCACAGGCCCAGATATCCACAAGACGCGCATCGTACGGCACACTGCCCATACTGCCCGCCTCGCGCTCAAGCTTCCTCCCATTCTTGCCCTTCGCATCATCGCCCCTCACGCGCTCCACACCCTCGTCCCCGCTCCGCGCATCGCCGCCATGCCTCTCGTCGACACCTCGCCCGCCTCTCCCACGGCCCTTGGCGGCGGCACGGGCGCGCGCGTTGCGTGCGCCACCGAGCGGCGCGGCGGATGCATCGCCTGCAACAATCACATTAAAACATAAGCACCTTTTCAGAATGCAAAAGAAACAAACCGCACCGTCAACAACGCCAAGCGTACCCCCAAGCGGCGCGCGCGCAAACTGCTCGGGCGCGATGTAGGGCTCGCTGCCGCAGAGCCCTGTGCTGAGATGGACGGTCGCTTCCCAGGGCAGGCGGTACACATGCAAGAATCCATTGCGGTTGCACGACGGGTATGCTGAGCTGTAGTGCGCGCTGGTACTCGATACCTGGATCTGCGGCGTGTTCCCACCCGCCTCTGCATCGCTGGGTGTGATTGCTCGTGCAGTGCACACGAAATGTGTCGTGTCGATCTGGATCTTCACGCTCCACTTGCACCCATCTACACAAGTGCGTCCTTCACGTTCTCAAGCAGTTCCGGGTCCTGTATAGTCTCGAAGCACACGCAGATACCGGATGTGTCGGTCATGGTATGCGTCCGCACAAGTGCAACATTTGAAGGGCAAGTGCCGGTGGTCGTTCTTAAGATAAGCTGAAATGTGTATTCAGAGTCGATTTCGAGGCCGGAGAGTTTCGTTGACGCGGTACTCAAAGCCGATGGAATAACCGCAAGTCGCTGGCCGTTACGATGGATATCCAGGGACCGCAGCTTCGCACTGGCGAGTTCAATTGGTGGCCATTCCAGCGTCACCGAAGTCCGCGTAATATTCCTTACCTGCAATTACCATCCATCTCAGACCAAGACCGTCATGAGAGCAAAGTACACTTACATTTAACTGTGGCAGTTTCGGCGTCTTCACGCCAGACTAGTTGAGAATGGCGTCCTGCAAAGCCCAGAACTCTCCGTCCCGCCGCTTTTCTTTTGCAAAGTTCTGGGCCACGTGGAAATGTTTACGATTGACCCTGCAACCGCGCCCCGGTGGTAGTGAGAATTGAGGGGAATTCACTGAGATGTGCATGTTCCCCCCAACAAAATCTAAATCTGCAAGATTCAAGCAATGGGTGTCTGTTGCTCACAACCTCCGACATACCGCCATGCCGGCATCTGCCTCAATTTATTGCAGTGAGCAGTATGCCTCAAACCGACAATACTCGATGCGTACCTAATTTGCCGACTGTAAAAGTGAAGCTGTCTGCCTGCACCATAGTAGAAAGCCTCGAGTGATCTACACTTTTTGTGGATAACGTCGAGGACAGCGAGTGAGTATAAGCCAGACTACTGTCGTCGTTGAGATTGAGTTGACTCTTGTGTTATTTCGTCTGAACCATCAACACGAGTGGCCGGAAAATGGGCCCTCGATCGCCACCCCTTCATACAAGGGGGAATAAGGCCTGAGGTCTCGAGACTGCCAGCAGCAGGAAAAGTAGACAAAAAAAAAAGAAACAGACGTAATATGAAAAAAGTGAAGACACCAGCTCAAAGCCGGTATGTACGTCCTGACAAGAAAGGGAGAAAAAAAAAACAGGTTCAATCAACAGCGAAAAACGAACAGCACTTTTCAATAGACGGAAGGAACCAGTACAAAAATACAGCGCATTATTTCAACCACTATAATAACGTAACTCTAGACGACGATGATGATACAAAAGCGGTCCCTCTCTCTTTTTCTCACTCTCCCTCTCTCATATAAACGTCGTCGTACTCCAAAATTGGAAAAGAAAATAAAGCAAGGTCGAGTTTTCTATATACATCGGATAACGCACGGCCACCACTACCACCACCACACTAAACGTCATCATGTCCCCGGATGACTGTGCAAACTATGCGTATATTCGCCGACACTCGAGAGATACGTGCCCCAATCTTCCACCCTGTCGTGTGTGCGAGCGACAAAACCCACTCTCATTTAGTTTCTAACAAAGAATCATAATAATAAGAATACGCACTCGAAGCCCTGTGGCACACTCGACCACATCGCCATCGTATCGCTGTCCATAATCCCCTGGCTCTGCTGATGTATCGGCGGCGGCGGCACAAAACTCGCACGACCGGTCGATCTTGTTTCCGCACCACTAGATATATGTGACCCAGAAGCTGCAGTTGCAGCGGAGGTGGTCGCGAACGCCGGCATTGCTGTTGCAGGCTCCAATCCCGCAAGATCGTAAAACGAGCCACTGTAATCCATGCTGTTACTGTTGCCAGCTGCGGCGGCGTTTGATTGCGCCTGCGATGGCGCGAAATTACCAAACCAGCTGTTGAAGTTATCGTTGCTGACCGCGGCGGCCGCTCCTGCACTGCTGTCGTTGGCCAGCGGGAATCCACTCATCGCCACCTCGCCGTTGACACCAAAATATCCAAACGTGATGTCGCCGTGGAGAGGCAGACGACCGAGCTCGTCGCTATGCATAGGCAGCGCGAAAAAAGGGTGGTGCGCATCATACATACCGCTCCCGTGCAAGGCCGCGGTCGCGGCCGACGCTTTCTGCGAATCGCGGACACGTCGGGAGCCAGCAATCGCTCTTGACGTTCGATCGTCGTTGGGCATCTCACTACTGCTCGCTGGAGTGCTTGCAGTGTCGACTGACCGCGGGCTATCCGCGTCTCTATCACGCTTATTGGATGATGGAGTTGGGCTTGGCTGAGGAAGAGGAAGATCCCCGAAAGAAGCGAGTTCGAACAGGACATCCCTGAAGGAGAGAAAAAGAAAAGGTTATCATCGGCCAATCAACAGCCTAATAATAGATGAGGGTGACGAACCAAAGTCGACCAGCGATATGACATCTGGGTAAAATTAGCCAAAAGCGAGTCTATTCCTTGAGATGAAGAAACATACCGATTTTCAATTGCCTTTAAACACTTCATGCATTTGTGCACGTCAACCATTTCCTGTTGTAAGCGCGTTCAGGTCAGTTTGACGGACATGCCAGATGATAGTGTTTGCAGGTGTATACCTTTTTTGTGTCTATGTTCATACCCGAGCGCTTACCACCCCAAATGTTAAAAAGAAGGACGATACCAGCCGTAAACAGATCGCCCTAAGTCGATACGATACGAAAGCAAACTTAGCGTTGGCAAGGAAACGTCCAACGTAAGAAGCAGACTTACCAGAATAAGGGTGAGCACGACGTGCTGACGGTGATAATAGAGGTCAATGACGTGAATACAAGACCTTGCTGCATTAGCACATATGGCGAGTGACGGATAGGACAGCGGAGAAGGCTTCCGTGGTGAGGGGATGAACGGCCGATGGACAAGGATTTGTAGGTGGTAATAGTTGGAATATAGGAACACAGATTGGGCGGAAAACAGGGAATCCTCGCGCGTAGGATCCCACTTGACTGAAACACCAGCGGTTAATAATCCGGTATGCACGTGTACACACGACAAAACAAGTGAAAACGACTTACGATGGTCTGGTACCGAATCAACCCATTTATTTAGCGCAGAATCGAGCTCGGCGACGATTTGCTGTTCCCAGCGGTCGCCGACAAACCCGAGCATGACCTTAGACTTGTTAATGGAGTACTGTCATGTCCTAGTTAAATGTCATCAAAAAAGGAATGGCGAGTTAACGCGTACGATGGTTCGAAGACACATGGCGAGGATTTGGTTCAGCTGAAGCGAACAGTTGAAAAAAGTGATCAAGCTCGGTTTTCCCTCGGGCTGCCGCCACGGGTGTTTCTGGCCCTCTTCCGATGTGTCATAGTATTCGTCGTCGACCTCCATCGGGTAATCAAGGTCGAAACTGCATACCGTCAGATCAGTGGTCAGAGGGAAAAAAAACCACATGCGCTTACTCTTCGTCCTGCGTCGCGCAAGGTCGACCAAGGGCGGCACTGAAGTTACGGTCCATCCACACCAGGCACCTGAGCAAAATGAGAAGTGAGGGCGTGATGGCGATTGTGGGAGTATGAGGCCTACCAAAACGCGCGTTTCCACAACTCATTGTCAAGTCGGGAGCCACCGGTAAAGACGGTCCGCCTATGTGCACCGACATCCTGCGCCAAGCGTACCCCGATGCCGATCATGGTCCAACACGCCTGAGGTGCTGAAGTCGTTTGTAAAAATAGGACGGACAACTGAACGCGTATGAATGGATGAGCATAAACAAAAGCAAGGTGACTTACGACGTAAAACTGCAGGTCATAGAGTGACGGCGGGGTAAGCATGGATCTGCGCAGGACCTGAACTTGGCGGAAATATTTCCAGCCGGCGGATAGCAGGGAGTCGACGCCATCAAGGAGTACGCGTGGATCATCGGAGTAACGGGAGCCGAGGGCGCATACGAGCAGCAAATTGACAGCAAAGTCATCGTCGCGGCGGTGGAGACCGGATGAAACGGCGGCCTCGAACGTCGGGCGATGGAGCAGGGGGAAAAAGACGTTGACGTTTCGAAAGTAGAGGTCGAGGAGCTGTAGCAGGAGATCGTCAGTAGGGAAGGTGTATTCGGCTGATGGTATGACGAGGTCGTCCTCCCATGGGTGGAGCTCCCAGAACTCGGGACGGCGTGCATGAAGAATGGTATCTTCGAAGGATTCCTTGCGGCCTGTGTACTCCTGCTTGAGGAGGACTGCGGTCTGGACGAGGGCCATGCCGCTGGACTTGCCGAAGAAGCGTGCCTCGGCTGGGGTTATGTTGAGCTTTGCCATCTCTGCGGCGAAATCGCTTGGGTGATATTCGAGGAGGAATGCGGAGCTGTCTGGGAGGTCCTCCTCGGAGACTGAGGAAGAGTTGATACCACGGATAGCGTGAAGGGCCACCTGGGTTGGGGTGCGATCAAGATGGTTGGGATCGATGGGAAGGGACTGGGAACATGCGAGGGGACTTGGGTCGAGGAGTGGTGGTTGTTTTGGGAGCCAAGCATCATCGCCGGCGAGTTCCTTGGAAAGGTCCATGTCCGGGCAGAGCTACAAACTGAGTAGAGAAAGAAAGGTGCAAACGAGTGGCGCACTTTCTTCAGCAGAGACTCCATCTTTTCCAAACGGTTCTCCAAGCTCTCGACGTAGCTGTGCACCGGTAAGCAACGATGCCAGCGCGGACAAATGATGGGTACCTCTTGGGCGGTCCACGGCGCTGGGGAAGGAGATCAAGATATATGACGTTGTAGATCGGACAGAGCAGGGCACGTACCCTCGCACTTTCGACATAAGTACATTCAAAGCCGTAGAGACTGCAGTTGGAGCAAGGCCTCGGATTGCCCTGAACGCCATCACCTGGAAGCGAGGATGAGCAAATGTTATCGGAAGCGCAAGATGCAACGAACATCGAACTGGAGGGCAAACAGAAACAGAGTCGTTAGAGCGAGGACGGAGAGAGGAAGGGGATACGACTGACTCTTCTTGCGACGGCAGATGTCGCACGCGCGCTGTATTCTGCGCTTCTTTGACGCGTCCGGCTGAGAGTGGGAGTCGAGCGGATAGTCTTCTTCGTTGGACGACATGGTGGCTGCTGAGAAAAGGAGGTCTGCCGAGCGATGTTACGCAATGGGCGTCCCGCCGGTGGTGACGGATCTATCGATACAGCAGATGTTAATGCCGACCGCACGCGTCATTCCGTCGTAGCCACGTGTCTGCATTTGAGACACTGCCATATCCGAGAATCGAGATTCGCGTGCGATCAATTCATTGTCTCTCTCTGATGTGCTCGCTCGACCCCTGCTCACAGCAGGACGCGACAAAGAAGCGCAGAGTACAGCGCGCGTGCGATGTCTGCCGTCGCAAGAAGAGTGCGTCACATGTTCCTCGTACCGCTTTGTCCTGACAATTGCGCCCCTTTTTCTGCCCAGTTCGATGTTCGTTTGTCGCCTAGTCCGTTAAAAGGTTATTTCACCATCGCTGCCTGCAGGTGATGGTGTTCAGGGCAATCCGAATCCCTGCTCCAACTGTAGTCTGTATGGCTCTAGATGTACTTATGTCGACAACCCAAGGGTTCGTGTTCTCTCCGATCTAGTATTTCCTATTTCCTCATATTCTCGCAGCCTTCAGGACAGCACAGGAGGTACGCCTCCTTCCCGGATTGCGAGAGCATCACTCACCGGCGCACAGCTACGTTGACCGTTTACAGGACAGGCTGGAAAAGATGGAAATCCTGCTCAAAAAGGTACCTCGCTTCTTCTTAGCTTCTTTCCTTTACCTGTACTCGTTTTGTAGTTCTTCCCGGGTAGTGACTTTTCCAACGAGCTCGGCGGCAATGACAGCTGGCCGATGAACCAGCCCTCGTTACCAGAGCACAATGATCGCACACCAGAAAAGGTTACCCTCTTTTCTATCCTCGCCATTGGCTCATCCGCCGCTGCCCATGACATCCAGGACAACTCTGCGTTTCCGCCGGAGGATCATCCAAGTGATCTTGCCGCAAAGATGGCCCTACTGAACATCGCCCCATCTGAATCCCGCTTCTTCGGCAAGTCCAGCAACGTCGATTTCCTAGACACCGTCGTCCACCTCAACCAAGAATACACCGGTCGCAAAGACTTGTTCCAATATGGCTTTCTGCATTCACGCCGTGAACAATTCTGGAAAGTGCTCCCCTGGGAGGGTAACGTTGTCACACCGCCACCCGAATATACGTTTCCCAGTGACGATCTACTCCAGCAGCTGCTGGAATTGTACTTTTTGAATGTTAACGTGTTTTTCCCGTTGCTCCATCGCCCCACATTCCAGGCCGCCATTGCCGCCGGCCTGCATCACCGTGACGGCGATTTCGGTGCCACCGTATTGCTCGTGTGCGCCTTGGGCTCGCGTTTCTCAGACGACCCGCGCGTGCGCCTCGACGGTGTCAATTCTGCCCTATCTGACGGCTGGAAATACTTCCGTCAAGTCCAAGCGCCCTGCATATCCATGCTCGCTCCGACGTCCCTCTATAACCTGCAATTCTACGTCGTGAGTCATCTCTTTATGCTCTCTGTACTCATTCATTCATTCTTTTTTTTTTTACACCCTTAGTTGTCTGCGCTATTCTTGCAGATGACTTCAGCGGTCCACGTGTGTTGGACGACCATTGGCATCGGTGTGCGCTTGGCACAGGATGTCGGCGCACACAGGCGCACCGTCTTCACCAGCGGCTCGCGGCTTGACAACGAGTTGTGGAAGCGTGTGTTTTGGTACGTCCGTACTATAATCACGATCCCGCTTTATATAATCTCGCATCGCCAAGGTGTCTGCTGTGGATAGACCGTAAACTGAGTGCTGCCCTCGGTCGGCCTTGCACGACACAGGACGGAGAGTAAGTGCATTTACCTCTAACTGACGATCGACCTGAACGTTCGCAATCTCTGATGATTTGCATGCAGGTTTGACCTCGATTTTCCGATAGAGGTTGATGACGAGTACTGGGACACATCGGAAGAAGGCGCGAAACGCCTGTGGCGGCAGCCCGAGGGCAAACCAAGTTTGATCACTTGTTTCAACTGTTCGCTCCAGTTGAACCAGATTCTCGCCATATGTCTTCGTACAATCGTATGCAGTTAACTCGTTTACTTGTCTTTTTCGATGACTATCTCACTAGAAGGGACGTCATTTTTTTTGACAGTACTCCATCAACAAGTCCAAGATCATGCTCGGATGCAGCGGCGACTGGGAACAGCGCGTGGTAACTGACCTCGATTCTGCGTTGAACAAATGGGTTGATTCTGTCCCCGACCACCGTAAGCCGTCCCTTGTTTTGTCTCATACGGGGCAGTGGCCCGTCGGTCATCTCGATACTGACGCGTTTTTTTTGCTCTTTTTCTACTAGTCAAATGGGATCCCAAGAAGAGTGAAGGCTCTCCCTTCTTCGCCCAATCCGTCTTCTTGTACTCTCATTTTTATCACCTACAAATCCTCATTCATCGGCCCTTCATTCCTTCGCCGCGGAAGCCCTCTCCGCTGTCCTATCGGTCTCTCACTATATGTGCTAACGCAGCGAGGTCTTGTATTCGTCTGGTCGACCTGTACCGTCAGCGCCGGCAAGTTGTATTCCCGCCTATTGTGGTACGCACGCCCCGCTCTTTCCCCCTAAAAGCATTGACATTGTCTTTGCTGTTCGCGTCAGGGCGATCTGTTTACGGCAGCCGTCGTCCTCTTATTCACCATCTGGGGCGGTAAGCGCTCGGGCTTGAATATCGATATCAGTAAGGTGCGTCGTTGGCCTCCCTCTTGCGATCGATCACGTGATTGACTCGGTTGGCTGTTGCTGCGATGTCAGGAGATGGAAGACGTGCATAAATGCATGAACTGTTTGAAGGCACTTGAGAACAGGTATGTTCATTTCCCCATTTTCATGGGGTATAGCTTTTTTCCCTCTCTCTCTCTCTTAGTAATTGGTGTTTTCTTTACCAGATATCATGTCGTCGGCCGACTCTGGTTCGTACCTCCATTAGATCGATTCTTCTTGGATTTATACTGCATCTGTTTGTTAGGGATGTTCTGTTCGGGCTTTCGTCTTTCGGCGAGCTCCCTCTTCCTCAAGGGAGCCCTGCCCCCTCCAACGAGCGTGACAGAGACACGGATAACCCGAGGTCGGTCGATACAGCGGGTCCTTTGATGACTAATGGCGAAACAGCCATCGGTGGTACTGAAGCTCCGAAAGCGATGGCTGGCGTCTCCGGACGTGTGCATTACGACATGTCCTCCACTCCACGGCAGACGACGACGACGTCAACAACGTCAACAACGCCCCAAGTTGTTGTGGATGACCACTTTTTTGCGTTGCCTGTGCACAGTGATGAGTTGGGACGGTTGCCTCTGCATGGCGACATCACGTTTGGATATGATGGTTTCAACACCAACGACGGCGTCGGCGGTGACGACGATGCGATGATGCTCAGTGGGTTCCCATCGACCGGCGGTCCCAGCGATAGTGCGAGCGCTGGCTCCAGCAACAGCTGCTTCAACAGTAATTTGTTTGGGAATTTGGCAGTATCGCAGTTTCCGTCGCAGTCAAATGCCCCCACCGCTGGCGGCGGCGGCAGCAGCAGCAACACTATGGATCACAGTCGGACACTTTTCGATCTTGGTGGATTGGAGCCTCCGCAGGTCGTAGCAGATGTGCCATTTATGTCGGCGACGCCTCAGACGTTCGCGCCTGCTGCTGCTGCATCGGCCCCTTTTACCGGACCGCATGTGTCTAATGGTCTGGAAACGAGACCGAATGAGCATGCGAGTTTTCCGCCCGCGCCGTCGCCGCCGCTCTGGCCGAACGAGGGGATGATGGACGGTGGTACGATGACGATGTGGTCGAGTGTACCGCAGGGCTTTGAGTGCGTAGCTTTTTTCGTTTGATTGTTGTGCGTTTTCTGTGACTAATAATGATATATCTCTCTCTGTTTATTCCTTTCCAGAGTGGAAGACTGGAGTACGTATCTTTCGAGCGTGGGCGAATATACGCATAATTTATACGGACATCCCGGAACATGATTTTTTAACTGATTTTTGCCACTACACGAGCATGGCCTTTTCTTTTATTCTCGTGGCGCCACGGTTCCCCCCGTGAGAGCGAGACGCTCGTGTATGAATTATTTTGTTTTGAAATTATGTTACTTGTGTAATAGTGCTTGGACTGACGTCGGAATGGACGCTTTGTATTTTTTTCTTCCTGTGTATTACATAAATAGAAATGTTTTACTAGCTAAAAACGTTGAACTGTCCCACAGCAGAGAGACCAATCCATCAGCGTCGCCGTCCTCTACTTACACAGCCGTCGTGCATTATGAGATCTCTTCTCTCGAGACAAAAAAATTATGGGGCTCGTTTCCAGACACTGTGCAATGTTAGTTCGACCCAGCACCAGTACGCATTGCGCTGCTTTGACGAGTTACATGTGAGATATGCCGCTGTGTGAAGTAAGACAGCTTGTGCGAGCTTCGATAAGCCATTTACAGTCATGTAAGCACTCCATTCATGATCGGGACACGCACGTAGTCCTATGCGAAGTTGAGGTCAAAACGGAGAACCATCGACAGCGTTGCGACTCGCGCGACGAGGAGACGAGAAGACGTCTTCCGCCTTTCAGCTCACTTACAAGCTGGCGGGAGGCTGCACGTTGGCGGAGATCCCGACCACTTGGAGCCCCATGATCCAGTGGACTAGAAAAAAAATCTTGTTAACTTTCTGACATCGCTACAATAGACGTATTTTGCATTTAACAGAGGTGTAATAGTTAAGAAAACAAAAGTCAAATACCGTGTACATATTGATAGCAGAAAGTAGGTGCAGGCGGCCTTGCGTTCCCTCTTGAAAGTCCACGAGAATAAAAATACAATGAATAGCCTATTTTTATTTGGCTGTGACCTCCGCGCTCCTTACCACTCCTCCACAGACCCTGTTCTGTTGCAGTGCTCGTAAATCGCCACGGAGCCCGCATCTGCCCTACTCGTAATAAAAATTGCGTGTACGCAAAAGCGATAACGTATCACTGAGAGGTATGCGCGTCCATGTTCTGCTGAGCATATTGCCCAACATCAGTCAGGTAAGCATTCCAATCCTCGAACCTATCCACCACGTAATTAGAAGACGCGAACGGGTTGGACAACGTCAGTGCTGGCTTACTCGAAACTTTGGGGCGCGTTTGCCCACATAGCCACCATGTCGCTGTCAACAAACCCTTCGGAGTTGGGGTATGACTGCACCAGCTCAGGTCTTACTTGCGCTCGGTCTTGTGCCGCCGGTGGTGTCGCCAAGTTTGTTTGGGAGGATCCAGGATTTACCAATACATCATGGAAACCTATATGCGGAGACGTAAATGGCTCTGAGACGAGATAAGTGAAATCGTTCATGCCCAGCGGCATGTTTGAAAAGAGAGCAGCTGGCGTCGGTGAGCATTGACGGCGATCCAGAGGTTGGCGATCCGCAATAGGAGTCGTCATGAAGGGTTCACTGAAAGATCGCAACGAATCTTCATCCGGCGCGGAAATAGAAGATGTCGTTGAATGGTGTACGTCGGTACTTGGTCCAGCTAAGGGAGACGAAGTGGAAGCATCATCGCCGCCAAGAATCGAGGTGGTGAGTGTCGTGCCTGGTGCTCCATTCGCGGATTCTACGACAACGTACGGAACAGAACTGACGGAAAGACGGGGGGACACCGGTAACTCGCCAAAGGAGGCAAGTCTGAGGAGAACATCTCTAGGAGCGATAAGTATGGATCAGTAATCGCCGAGTCCCGATTACATACGTTGCTCGACCTGCGGATTGCCAGCTAAGGGGTATACACAAGGTCAATAACGAACCTTCTGTGCGTCTGGGATGAAACTCACGATTTCTCCATAAAACGCAGTACTTCCAAGCATTTGTCCATGTCGGCCATCTTCTACGCGAAGGTAACAATTGCGTTCAATCGACTTCCAACTGTGAATTAGCCCACCTGCTTCACGTCTGTAAGACGACCCGAGCGCTTCGCGCCCCATATACTAAAGAGGAGCACAATTCCTGCTTTAAAGACCAAGTGCTGATCCACCAATTGTTTAAGTAGGAAATACAGCACACAGTAGATTTCTGGTGAACGTACATCACCCTTGAAGATTGCCTGGCCGGTGTATACACGGTAGTGATCAAGCACATGAATTGTCGACCTTGCCGCTTTCGTGCAAATGGTAAGTGATGGGAACGGGGTTGGCGAGGGCTGTCCAGCTCCACGAATGAAGGTGCGATGGACCAATATCTGCAAGTCATAATAATTGGCATACAGAAATGCTGACTGCGTCAAAAATCGCGGGTCTTGGTGATCAGGATCCCATCGTACTGCATTATTCAATGCCATATTAGACATCTATGTGCATGACAATAGAGGCGAGACTCCACGACTTACAGTGCTCAGGCATAGAGTTAATCCAATTGTTCAGTTTTGAATCCAGACGCATCACCACCTGTTGCTCCCAATTTTCGCCAAACAAGCCAGCTACTGCTTTGTTGATGGACGTAGCGTACTGCAATTCGGACGTCGAGAAAACCTGATTATATCGGGGATTCTAGACTCACTATCGTACGCAGGCAGGCGCCCATAATACCACTCAGCTTGATGTACCAGACGAATGAGGTTATCAGGGAAGGTTCATCCGCTGGCTGTTGCCACAGGCCTTCGTCCTCGCCTTCCATACCCAAATATTCATCGTCTATTTCAAGGGGGTATTCGAGATCGAAGCTGCAAATATGTCTGAATGTAAGGGGGTAAAGAAGTGGGGGACTATGTGCGTACTCTTCTTCCTGAATCCCACATGGCCGCCCAAGAGCAGCGGCCAGCGATCGATCCAGGAGTACGAGGCACCTACGGCGAATGAGGTTATCTCATTGAAAATACTGAATGCAAGCGACGGCATACCAGAAAGCGCGTTTGCGCAGCTCGTCCGCGATACCTGGACCCCTTTTGATGTTACGATGAGCTCCTATGTCTTGTGCCAAACGCAACGCCGTGCCCGCCAATGTCCAGCAGTTTGTTATCGCCCATGTCCCCGATAAGAATAGAATGGCCAACTAAAAAAGACTTCAGACACAGGAACAACATTCTCAAGAAATCAAGCTGCTCACAACATAAAACTGGAGATCCGTGAGCGATGCGGTGTGGACCAGTGGTAAACATCGCGCCTGGACCTGTTTGAAGTATTTCCAGCCGGCCATGAGCGTGGGCTCTTCGAAATCGATGCAAGAATCGGGCTCCAGCGTGTGATAGCGGGCTCCGATTGCGCACACAGCTAGTACAATGGCACCAAACCCTTCATCAGTACGATGGTGTCCTTGCTTGATTCTATTCGCGAACGTCGGACGATGAAGAAGAGGATATATCACATTTACGTGGGTGAAGTAGACGTCAGCAAGAGTGTTCAGAAGGTCCGGATCCGGAAATGTATAAGAAAATACAGGCACGGGCGGTGCAGTGATGGTGTCCCATGGATCCCAAAATTCAGGACGTCGAAATTTAAAGGTGTGCTCGCCACTGGGAGATCCCGACTCGTTATTCGACTTGTCAAATGCCTTCTTATGTTCCATGGCAGCCTGGATGAGCGCTACGCGACTCGACATACCGAAGAACCGCCAGTCTTTTGGACCCTTCATGCATTGGAATACGGGGCTGCTGTCGAGAATGACACCATCGTTCGGAGGTGTCGTGGCCGTCACCAGGGCATCGCCCAATTTTGGTATCGCCATCGATGACCCAAATACCTCATCGACTGTCTGGCTGGCGAGCGGACTGGGACTAGACAATTCGGGATTCATGGTGCTATCACACAACGCTTTCGCGACGTCCGGAGACGGACATATCTACACGACTGTCAGTTCAAGTGATCGTTGATGGGTCATTCCGCTTGTACCTTGTAAAGAAGGGCCTCCAGTTTATTGAGACGGTCGCCCAGGCTCTCGACATAACTGGACGTTTGACATTAGACAATAGCTACACGGGTCGACGGATGAAGAGCACCGTTCAAGTAGCGCATCTGACTGTGAAGGGGAATGAGAACTGCGTTATTTGATGAAAGATGTATGCGCGCACGTCCTCATAAGTACATTTGATGTTGTGGGACTGGCAGCAATGGCACGGCATCGACTTCTCCTGGTCTCCGTCGCCTCGTAAATCGGAATACATTAGGCCATCGTGTCATACATAAAAAGGCTTTGACTTACATCGGACTGCAACATGATCAAAAACAGACAAATAACTGCATCCGAATAACAACGCCTACCTTTTCGACGGCGACATGGATCACAAGCGCGAGTAGATGCGGCGTGTGCCCTTGATCGACAGGTGTCCCGAGTCGTTCTTGATTCCTCGTTCTGAGTGCCGTCGACCATCTCGTGATAAGAATTCTAAGCAGAGTGTGCAGCCGGCCAATAGCACCGTTGACAATCGACTTGAAAGAGCTAGAAACCAGGGACCAGAATGGGTCGAGGTGACCCGGGCCACGGATTTGACCCGCGGATCATGGCGATCGATCATTTCGGGTTTCCACTCGCTCAGGCTGTGGGTGCGGTTCACATATGCATCCTGCTTTCCACGGGTCGCCCATAGGTCACCCGTATACCCGTGCTCGGTATTAGTACTTGCCGGATGCCTTGCCTCGACCCGTGTACCAGCCATGACTGAGATCTCGACTGACCTAAATGATGGACCCGCTCTAATGACTGCATGATATCTTCTTGGCTGGATGATCATCGACGCGTATCGCCTCAGAATCGCCTCTCAGGCATGCCTGGTGGGCTCTTCGTGGACCACCCATGTATTGTTCTAGAAAGCAGTCGGTGGCGTAACGTTTCTACTTCACAGATTAGACCTTGTTACTGTCAAATAGATATATAATGAAGTTTTTCGCATGCAAAAGGTTTGAGATCAGTTAACCATGGCCAATCTTCCGCCAAATCCTGGGAACACAGCCCGTGATGTTTATGATAGTGCTCAAAATTCACCCAGATCTAGCACTTATACTCACGGTGTTCTCTCTGCTTCCCAGTGATGCACCATTGGGACTCAGTTCAATATTCTACCGACTGTGCTTATCTTGTCAGTATATTAAGACTTGCACGAGTCTTAACAGGACATTCGATCATTTATACCAATATTTGGTTATTCAATGACCTAAGGAAAATGTGATATGCGCCGTGGCTGGGACTTCTGTAGTTGCTTGTAAGCGGACCAAATTACATTGGGCGACAGTCGATCCAATTTGGGACTTCTACAGGCCTGTACTTAGAGGTCGATCCCGCTCTGAATGCCTCCAGCAAGAACATGTGGACAGTAAAGTACGAGGCACCACCGTTGCGTATTTTCCCTATTCAAATTGCCTTATCTGGTAATATTGTGCGGGGCCACTCGTGCATGTACATTTCACTACAATTTGTACGCATGTATGGTGAAGAAAGTCCACGCAACGTTCGTAGCTCTCAATTGAACGTCTGCATGCAACCGGCGTTTCGGAAATGTCTGTCCAGTGTCGCTTGTTAAACTTCACCACCCACCCGAGGTGCAGAAATGCAAATACCCTTCCACATTCGGCGATCCAATGGATGGGAACGGCATGAAAGTACGGACTAGAAGGCACAAACAAAGAATCAATGTCTACAGTCTTACACGTTCGGCTGCTCTTCGAGAATTGAGAAGGCCTTGCATTCAACGGGTCGACACAAGCTTCTTCTAAAGCTTAGGGGAATCAGGTCTGTTATCTACACTAGCATCTGCCTTCTTCGACGACTTATTCCAGAGAGCTTTCGCTTGAGCAGTCAAAGTATGCGACGGTGACGCTGCCGCATCTGCTGGCCGAGCGGAATCCCATCCAAGCGCGTCACGCAGCTTGAGACCCGTCGAACTTTGGACCCTGCTCACAGCGCTCTCGACGCGACCACGAATACGCACATCGGCACTATTCCACGCATCGCGCACGCGTTCCACCATCATCATTGTGTGCGCTTTCGCGACGTCGTGCTTGTGCGCGAGTCCAGGCGCAAAGCGCTCCTCAAGCTCGCCGCAATAAGCAGCAATATTAGACGACGTAGAGGGGAAAAAGTGTCGCGAAGCGAGAACGACAAAAGTTGGTGGAAGTGAGACACGGACGAGTAGCGAGCTTGAGCGTGCGAGTATGGAGCCCGTAAGTCCGGCGATTCCGATGTACAGAACGGCGGGCATAAGAGGCTCCGCAGGGGCAAGAGTATGTTTCACGCGGTCTGCAGGTAGCAATTCTCAATCATAAAGGAAGCATCATGAGATACAGCGGACGTACTCTCGATGGCGTATTCGACTTGTATCCAGCGGTCGACAACACCCTGCACACGGGCTATTGCTCCACGGAAGGTGCGCGTCACTGCTCGTCGGGCTTGTCCAATCTCGGCTTCTAGTGGTATCGGATCGTCGGCGAGTAATACTCCATTTGAACTTGGTGGATAAATAGACAACTGAAAGAGATGTCAGTAGGAGTCTCCTGATAAGCGAATACTACTAGCACCTTTTCCACAGGTTCCTTCGCATCCGTCGGGACGAGGGTACCTGCTACGGCTGCGCTCACTACTGTCCATCTCACCTGCGAGGAGCCCATGTACTCAGTCCTGCAGAAAAGACATCATAGCGTACACGCACCCGCCGACTACATGTTCTCAGTGAAGTCCTGAACATAGTATGACTGATTTTTCGCAGCGAAAATCGCGGATTGCGGCACCACAGCAAGTTATTTACTATCTCACGATGGAGAAGCGAGCACAAAGGTTGGAAAATGAGCGAATAAAGATGACCGTCTGGGCGGCAGTTGGTGGTTCGGAAGGACAAGGACTCAGCAAGCGCCGCGGACGGTCTAGGATGACGCGGAGGCAACATGCCATATCTGAATTGTATGATTCATGGCTCGTAAGTCTATAGACAAAAATCTGCAAGTTCCCACTGCTGGCGGAGTAGTAAAGTGTTCCGTGTGCCGCGCTTGACCATAGACAACTTTAATTTCAAAGCGTCTACGACCGGCCTTGCGTGATAACGATTTACAAGCGGAAGAGCCGAACTTGGTAATCGATTCCATAAAAGGCACGTGAGTCTAAGCAGCAACGCCACGGTGACGCGTCTTGAACTTGTGCTTTGACTTAGTCTTTCAGCTCCGTGCCAGTTGCAAACGAAGCGTGTGAACGATGGTTCGCATATCCACACTGTTTCTTATCTACGAACAGCACGAATGTTATCCAAAATGACGCGTCGGCAGGCTGAAACGCTCGAGTTACCATGTAATTTGGTTGGCCCATAGGCTTTCTGTGGCTTCTGCTCTTCCGGCCGGCTCACTCAACTTCTAAATAAAGCAATACAAGGCGAGATAGTCGGTCGAAGTGTGGCCGGCTGCGGCCACTGTCCCTCATTTAGCATCTCCATCACAGCTTGACGCCGGCCGATTCTCACGTTGCTTGAACATAAATAATGGATCTATTCCCCCGCGATGTTCAAACTGCAATACCTCTCGTTATCTCGCTCTGGTGCCACTTATTTTCTGTTTCACTTCTTCAGCAATCTGCCATGTTTACTGTCACGTTGTCGGACATTAAGGATGTCGTTGCTCGTAGAACCCAGATTTCAAGACAGGTGGACCACATTCCACAATGCCGTTCGCTTACTCCCAAGGAGCTATACGTGCTGACGATGCTCGCCATCAACGTCTCGCCGTACCACGTTCCACCCTGGCTCGATCTCTTCTGTCTGCGATTCGGGCTGTGAGTGACTCTGTGGCGCTCTTAATGACAAAAAGAGCTGACGGTTTCCTGTTAGTAATCGTACCCAGGTCGATAACAAGTTCTTGCAGTTCCGAAATGAAAGAAATAGATCCTCCATACGACCTGTTTATACCCAGGAAAGAGACATTGTCCCGATCTGTACGTCAGAACTCGTCCTCCACCTTGGCGGCCAACCGTTGTCCGACCAAGTTATCAGCAGATTCCTCAACTTCTGGGATACGGCATGTGAGCATTGCATGCAGGGCTGTTTGCATCTGAACTGCTTTACTAACTCTTCAAAAGACAGTGGTTAAGCGTATGTCGCACTATTGAACGTACATTCTATTTCATCACCCCATATCTTGTCTGGCAGTACAGTATACTCTTCATTTACTCGTGTTATCTTGTTCTGTTGCCATGCTTTATATCCTTCGCTTGCACACACGAGGCTGATCCTGCTCACATATTGCATTTCACCTTATACATCTCATATCGCATTTCCCAATCTCGCAACGCTTGCATTTCTTAGACTTTCCCTTCTCTTAGATTTTACCTGATACCCTGACTATCTACGTTCTGCTCTGTCACCGTCGTTGTAAGTATATCTTCCGCACCTGTCTTGTTATCATTGTCTGTTGGTCCTCGTATTGTTAATAAACCATGATCCGCTCCGAGTGATAGCTATACACAAATGCAACACCATGTTGATTCTCTAGCATCTAAGAGATGGCGAAAAGTGTTAGCATGTCTGGTGACTATGGTTACCTTAAAACCAATATGTAAAGTTCTAGGAATCTGCTCACACACATTTCGAGACAACATTGTCAACTGTCAGAAACATCTATTCAAAAAGGTACTAATAGAGCTCGCATACGCCTTCATTTCCAAATATCATATGTGAATTTCAGTTGTTTGTCCTTCGCGAGCTCTTCGAATTTCTGTAGAAAATCAGATAGGATCTCATCCTCCACTTCGAATTCCACGTTCAGCTGGAACTCGGGAGAATGAACACGAATTGGTGAAGATGTGACGTTCGCAGCGCGCCTGGACGACACGATGGAGGACATTACAAGACGATGTGTCACACTCCTCCCGCCCAAGTACGAGATCGAGAGCTTCGAGCTGATGAAAATATTTGGGAGTGCGGGTTACTAAAATATTTCCATTGGCTTCTTAGATAGATGGACCCACACTTGGTATTATTCAGCCTCGACTGGTTTGTTGGTATTCACTAGATTAACTGAATTATGTGTACTACTAGATGCCATCCAGGTGTGCTACGGACATCGCAGGATGAATTAGATTCATTCCGTCGTTGGCTTTTGTTGGATAGCCCGAACGATCAAGATGTTGCTCGAATCCAAGACCGTCCCGAGTTTTGCAAACAACTGTCAAAATGCAATTCTAGATGTCCGTTTTATGCACAGACTAAATATACCACGGTTATATTGCTCATATTGTCGCAATAGCGCCTAGGGCTTGACTGCATAAATCTGATATGCGCCGACATATTCATTGAAGTCGACGGTCGTCCCCTCCGTCTTCCCTTTCTTAGGCGCGCACACGGAGCCCTTTCCGCAGCACCCTACGCTCTCCTTGTCGCTCTGATACACGTTGAGGTCCTTCTGCGTGTCGACGATCATCACATCTACAAAAAAAAAACATCAGTTCAAGCTCTCTATGTCAAGTCTGCGGGAACCCGGAACCCAGCGCCTACGAGCTCCCCGTGAACGCTCCACACACCTTTGAATCCCGCGTCGTGCATCCATGTCTCGTACTCCGCCGGCTTGCTCGCACCGGAGATGCACCCGACATACATCGCCACGTCATTGCGGATGCGGTCGGGAAGATCGCAGCGCGCCAGCACGTCCGAGACCGACATGCGCCCGCCGGGCTTGAGAATGCGAAAGATCTCGCGAAAGACGTCGGGCTTGCCGTCGTGCGGGACAAGGTTGATGACGCAGTTTGAAGAGACGATGTCTACCGTGTTGTCGGGCAGGTCGATGTCCGTAATCTCAGACTTAACCTACATAGAGAGGAATCGGGAGTTGCGAGTCATGACGAAATTTTGATATGTGCGGGACAATATGTCACGAATTGAATATACTGTGAAAACAATTTGGATGAGACGGACGTACAAAGTCAACATTCGAGTAGTTGCCCTTGGTTGCGTTCCGCCTGGCTAGCTCGAGCATCTGGTCTGTCATATCGACACCGATGGCTCTGCCGCTCGCCCCGACAGACCGTGCTGCCAAAAATACATCGAGGCCTGCACCTGATCCGAGATCGACAGAGGTTTCGCCCTGTAGGAGTATAGCAGTTGGTGAGCTCTCCAGAACACATAAGCGGCCTCGAACACACCACGCACCTCTTTGGTGTTGGCCATCGCGACAGGATTGCCGCAGGATAAGCCAAGGTTGGAGTCAGAAGGAATTGCTGCCAGCTCCTCCGCGGTATACCCAAAGGCATGCGCGACGCGCGCATTATAGGTCGCTGTTGCGCTGCCCGTCTTGGATACTCTGCTGTAGTAATCGCGGACGTCGTTGAGAGACATATCTGGAGAGTGGCTGGATTCGCAAAATCGTGGAGTAGTCCATTATATATAGCAAAGGTCTGATGCTTGCTGACGGAGGCGAGGATGTCACTGCCGAATGCTCAGTGGCCAAGTTAGAGGAGGAGGTCACTGACTGCTTCTAATAGGACGCGCCGATAATGCACGTGATCACCGATCTTGGTCGTCGTGCGTGCCAGAGCTTACCATCATGCCGCATCATGCCGCCTGCAAGCACAAGGCCCGACGCTGGCACTAAAGCTGCGCGCGTCAGAGAAAATCAGCGTTTGTCCCGTGTTCGCAAACGGGAGTATGTCGCATCGCTGGAAGAGCGCCTGCGACGCTGCGAAGAAGCAGGTGCAACAGTACGTCCTTAATCTTCACGGCCACTACTCCACAAACTCAGTATGATCCCGATAATAGTTGAACACTAAGATTCAGGATGCCGCGCAGAAGGTTGCCGCGGACAACCGTGTACTCAGACGCCTTCTTCGCGAAAGACTCGGGGTCGACGAACAGGACATCGATGCCTACATTCGGCAATCTAGCGAAAGTCCACCAACACCCCCCACGCTCAAAGCATCCTGTTGTATCGCTAGCCCTACTCCGTGCTATCAGGACCTAAGCAATTCCCCGTCTATTGTTTGTTTGCACACCGCCGAATGCGCAGATTGCGCGTCTACATGCCCTTCGTCGCTTGAACCACCGTCCGATTCTTCGTTGGCTGAGTCGCACATTCCGTCCGGACAGCTGGATGCTCAAACTACATATGCGAATCTTGCCGTCTCTTCGCATGCCGCCATATCTCCGCTTGCATCCGTCCCGCCGTTTACGGCCCTTTCCGCAGACGCGCCAGATTCCGACTCGTTATTTCAGACAACACTTGATTTCGCCTTGGTCATGTCCCAACCATTGCACGGATCCCAACAACCGCCCGCTTCCCAACCATTGCTCACGTCCAAACCTTTTCCAGCGCCTCAACCAGCGCCTGCTTTTTCTTCTTCTAGTCCTTGCGAGTGCGACTCCTCTTTTTTCCCTGTCGCTGATAACATGTTTCACTCCACGCCATGCGTCGTTGCCTTCAAGCTGCTTCGCGTTGTCGGGTCGCACCTCACCTCACAGCACCTCGCCTCAGGGCAGCACTATCAACACGGCACAAATGCGTTCGATAGGGTCACGACGAACTCGATGCTTACGATGGACTTCATGCTCACAATGGACTTGTGGAACGGCTTTCGCTCGGCTGATGGGGGCTGCGTGGTGGAGAACGACACTCTCGTGTTGGCGCTGAGGAAAATGCTGGACGGGATGTATGGTGTAATGCAGTAGTGTGCTGTATATAGGCATGAGCATCCGTGATTTATTTCATCTCACTCTACGTTCACACAGATGGATACCGTTCCTTTTCAATGCGCTGCCTTTCTTCCTCGGGCACGGCCACGTTTTGCGCTTTGCAAGTTCAGTTATTGCTGCCATCGGTCTTGACGAAGACCTCGAGTTCGGCGTTGACGGTCAACTGGAACGTGATGTATCGGCTTGCGTGCTCCAAGTTAACGCAACGACGAGTATAGACTATTTCATTGACGACGAAGTGATAACGTCGCGGCATGTCATATAGAAGATCTCTCAAGCCTCTCTGAAAACGAGTCCTATACTATACTTAGTGTAACTGGAAATTCGACGAATTAAACCCATCAACGTTGACAAAATTTGACTTCAGAACGATACACGAACCCAAGTGGTGATAAATGCTGGAGAGAGCCAACGGGAAGCGCCTTGGCCGTCAGGACGGTACCGAAGGGACTGGATGGCTGCCTTTTCCAGAATGTCGTCGTGTCTGTGTTGAGCCGCGTAGCGAATGACTTCAGATGGGTATGTCTGTCGAATTGCACATTTATAATCAGTACCTTATGACTTATGAAATAGATGTGCAATTCGCAACGAAACTGTGCCAAATGTACATTATATTTCGGATCTTTCGTTCAGTCGAAGGATCTATTATGTAAAAATCTGCCAAATATGGAAAAAGAATGTTCCGTAGGCGAATACGATTTCAGATAGAACATGCATATAGGCTTCGCTGCGTAGATCTGGTACTTTTGGACGGTTTCCGTAATGTCCATGAATTTCTTCCACTCCAAGTCTCTTGTTCGTTCCAAGTCAGGTTGTTCGTCGGTATAGATGAAATCAAAGAGCAAGTCGAGCGTCTGCGAGCTTTCGTCGAGCTGGATCGGTACTTGCGATTCCAGCACGGCAAATTGGCAACTACAGGCATAAAACCACCCGTATTGACGGACAAAATTACCAGGTGAGCTTTAAAAAACTACACCGTCGGACGTTACGAATATCACGTCGGCATCAGCACTGTTGTCTGCATGAGAGTACGCGAAATTAGCCCGCTCGTTAGGCTTCGAAGCAGGTCATGCAACTCTCGGAATGGCAGTGCTTACGGTCCCAGATGATACTTTCACGGAGTATTCCTATGTCAAGGTCAACTAAAGAGGTCATTTTTAGATGATGACAATGGCCTCGTCACTCGTGGGCACGAACGGGCCCAAAAAGCTCAGTCGCACGGTCGATACGCTTGAATGCACGCAGCACGCTGAGTCGCGACAACCGCTACCACCTATATACTTACCTGGGAACATCCAAGGATACGCACGACGATAGACAAAAAAGAATAAATTGGAATGGCAATTGATGCAGAGAGCGTGTAATTACATGTAATAATTTGTACGACAAACAACATTCGTAGATACAGATACGTTGTATATACAGCGTCAAATGAGAATGGCCTGCAGACTCGTACGCCTGCGTACTACAAACATAGTGCGAGTCTTCCGGGATCGGCATCTCGGTGTCTTGTTTTCGGTGTTCGTCGAGCCTCATGCTATGAGGCATACTTAGTAGTACGATAGGTCATGCTCGTACGTCTGCGGGCTGGCGCCCGTCATATGTCTCGCTGCCGTGGACGTATATGCGTGCACGGGCTCAAGTGGAATGAGAGATGCAAGCTGTATCGTGTCTTCAGACGGGTGGGTGCTTTGATCGTCAGCAAGCGCCAGTGATAAGATCCCAGGAGCACTTTGCGCTTGTTCCACATCCATCACACGATTTCGCGACGCAGGCAGGAGCTTCCAAGACTCCGAAGAGGGTACTGCTGATACAGATAAACGTTTCCACGATTCCGTCGAGCGTTTCTTCGATGCAGCTGCTGCTGTTGGTGCGGCCGCCGTCGCTGTCGACGTGCGTTTCTCTCCATTCATGAAGATCCGGGACCCACGCGCGAGAGACAAAGCGGACTGGCGGGTGACCAAAGTCGATCCTTGTGGAAGGGACAGGATGGAACCGCGGGGGAGGGGAAGTACCGAGCGCCGCCCCTGCGGGTCGAATATTACCACGAAGGGTTCACCGACATCTACGCACAGACGGTATGGGCATTCGTCATTATTGTTCGCTGCCACGGAGTCCGGTTTAAACATGCTGAGGTAGCTGAAATATAAATTTCGAGAATGAGATTTAGTTTGACTGAGAAACGCACCACCTGCTCCAGTTTTCAAGACGAGTCCAACCCAAGAATATCTTCTGACGAAGAGCAGCCAGTACGAAGACAGCCTTGGTGAAAAGCATCTTGTAGTAAAGCCATATATCGACTTCTCCAGCGAGAATGACGAAGCAGGCGAACGCGACGGCAACAATGAACCAACGCTCAAGCTCAATGGCTATCGCATCACGCCACGCGTGCCACTGGGCAGTGGTAAATGTGCCAACGGCAAAAGCACCGTGCACGGCAGCGATAGTTGTGTAGCTTTCGATCACGCCTGTTGACACGATGAACATTTTGTAAGCATCGAGAGCGATGTACAAGAGCATGTTGATCAGTGCGAGGTACAGCATGCGCACGTAGCGATTCAAACCCAGCACGGCTGGCTGGTTAGGAATTTTGTCGCGGTCGCAGCGTTTCTTGATGGAAACAACTGTGAAAGGAACTCCATTAGCACTCATGACATTGGTGAAGGATCGGAAAGGTGTGGCATACACGCAAAGATGCCTGTAAAGACAGCCAAGAGCAGCGGTGGCACGAGGTCGATGCCAAAGCGGATGTCGAGATTCGCCATCGGAAGGTGGCAGCCGTACGCTTCGAGAACGTCGTACTTGCGCGGTTGCATGAACGTGTCTGCAGAAGAAACCTATATATAAGTGTAAAAATACCCCCATATTCGAAGCACTGACTGGCAGCAATGCGAGCAACGGGGAGCACATGACAGATGGCACCGTCCATTAGATACTCCCATGCAATCTAGAGCGTACGATACATGATTTTCAATTGCAGGTAGCTGTGAGAAAAGCGTACCTTGCAGCGCCGATGAGTAAGCCCCTCTGGCTTGTAGATGCGGGATGGATAATAGAGTCTGCGCACGATGACCAATGTGCAAGACTCGACGGCAGTCGACGCGCCGGCGACGACGTGGGCGGCTGTGAAAGTAGTCACATAAAGTCAACACTTCGAAACACATCCTCCGGGGGTGGTATTGCTCACAGAAGTTGCACCACGTCGGCGAGAAGTCAACCATATTGTCTGCCCAGACGTTGGCGTTGACGAAGTACACCAAAGAGGCACCGGAGATCCAGAAGAGGAGCGAAACCAGAGGGAAATTCCACTGCTTAACTGTCGTGAGGCGTCAACTTTGGGAGATAACGTGCATAGTACGAGACGCCAAGTGACATTCGATGTGAGTCGTAAGTAGGCACAACTCACCAGTGCATAGCTGTGGTATGAGAAGCAAGACTAAGAAAAAGGAAAGAAAAGAAAAGGGAGTGAACAGGGTGTTAACAAGGGTCATGCTAAATCGAGCACAAAGGGAATATAGAAACACAGTCGGGTAAAATACACAACCGAAAGCAGGACAAAGGGAGAGTGTAATTCGAGATCCGCGGTTGTAGATATGTACGATGAGGCAGCTCTGACGTTGTTTAAGATGTAGAGCAGAGCACGGCGAGGAGAGAGCAGGAAAGAGTGGGGGTGAAGAACGCGCAGAGCCAGAACAAAAGCCCGACCAGAGACGATTCCACAGGTGATATTATAGCTACAAGATTATGCGCGAACGAAATCTGCACATCGCTGGCCGGCGTACGCAATGAATCCAAAAACGGATAACAATCGCCGCCTCGTTGCATCCACGAGGCGAGATTTCCTTTACTGGTAGTTCCATACTAGCGGCTAGCTCCAAACCATATACAGCCAGCAGAGCCATGACATCGGCAGCTGTGAATGGCCCCAGTTATCCAGGGCTCCATCAAGATAAAGATACTGTACTAAGTATTTCAACCACAAGTTCCTGGGCCGTTACGCGTTACGAAAAATTCCATATGTTAAAGGTCTTGTCACAGCGTGACGCGCGGTAACAGATGTTCGATCATGATACGATCAATTAAACTATTGGACCCAAAAATAGGAAGTTCTCTTCCCTCAAGTCACCGTTACGCACTACGGGCACTTCTGGTTGAAAGAATACAGTACTCTCCTGTTTACCACATAGCTCCCAGCTTCGACCGTGAATGCAAGGGGACACAACATGTAATGTACCCTATTTTGGGGAGAAATATTTTCGAATAGTCATTTCATTTTCATTTTTGCAATGATTTTACTAAAACCCATTGAGTATAAGATTTTTGTAGAAACCTGAAGATATTGTGATGAAAATTAAACTTTTTCGTCCCTATTTTATGGAAAAATAAGAAGAAATATATCTTCTGTCAAGGTAGCTTTCTACGTCGGACGATCTGTTTGTCCACTAGGAGGGGATTCGAGACCTTGAAGTATTTCTGCCCAGGGTCCAAGTAGTTCGTCAGAGAATATGTTTTCTTGAAAAGCAGGCCTAAGCGAGCACGCAGGCCAGAGCTAATACAGGTCTGCGCGAAGGTGGGCAAAGAGCCACTGGTGAGTCCAATTTGTTCGGTCGACTGCAGAGTGGCCGTCGCTCAGAATGGACTCGCACATGGATCTCTCGGCTCAAATGTCGTAACGGGGGGGAGCGGCACATTGGGCAGAGGTCTTCCACTGACGCGAGCCCAAGGGCATTAGCGAAAGCACTGAATGCATCATATAGTAGTGGAGTGGTGGGTGGTAGCCTCCCGATTCCCGAAGCCAGACGGAAACAGAGAGACCCCTACGCAGGTCTCTCTTGTAGGTGGGTGAGTGAAAACAAAACTATTACTCAAGACTCGAGTAGTAGACAGAATAAAATAATCAATGAGAAGCCCGTTAGATGCACTCTCGACTCGGAGTCTCGACGTGCAGCTCTTTACGTTGTAGTCGTCGTGTCAGAGATTCCGAAAGGATCTCGTGGTCGGAAAAGCTCGTTCGAGCAGCGGACGAGAAGATTGATCGGTTTCTCTCATCTCTGCACCATAGACCACGATCTGTGTTCCCACTCGTTCCTCGCGTCGACACAGCCTCGCCAACAATGCATGTTGTGATATGCGCCAGGCTTTCATAGCCTATAGGATGATGGTGGACGCGACGTCGACCGACCACGGGTTCACAACGACTCATGATATAGGGAATGTGATACAAGTTTTTTTTGACTCTATCGGGGAAGACGGGGCCCGAGGTGCACTGCCAGTTTTATACATGAACGGACCTTCCACATTGGTTATCTACAGTACAGTGTGTCGTCACAGGTTCTTTGTGCGATGTGATATAAGTTACTACACGTTCAAGATAATTCGGTGTAGATAAACATGATGTGGCATCTCCGCAGCTCGGCATCTCGGCTCCAGCCATTTAGACCTCGAATCTGCAACTTGAAGGCCTTCCAGACGTTAGGGAGAGTCGTCCACTCAAGCTCAAGCTTCAAGACTTGATTGATATCGCGCTACGTAGAATATGCTACAAAGTAAGGCCTTCAAGCTTCAAGATCTACACGGTCTAACGGTAATAGTATGTAATAGATGCAGTAGTGTCAGTCTGTACAGATATACCACCGAGAATGCTAGAAAAACAGATATATTTGTCCAAAAGAAGTAACGGTAAGCGAGAGGCTTGGAGACGAGAACGGGGTCAATCGAAAAATGCCCCTTCCGAGAAACAACCAAAAACATTGTCTTCATGGGAAACGAAAGGACAGACGCACTCAAATAGCTTGTACGACTATCGCCACAGCAGCACCGACAAGTGCAGCGAAGCCCGTGCCAATGATTCCCGCTCCATTCATGCTTTCTGCCGACGAACCCGTGCTCTTCGCGCTGCTCGACGAGCCTGTGCGCGACGCACCACTCTTCGAACCGCTGGCTGCCGGTGCACCGGTGGCAGTAGTGGTGGGAGTCGCAGGCGCACCTGGTTCGCTGGGCCATGCGCTACCCAGAGCTGCGTACAACTGTGCGCTGTCATGGGTCACACAATTGCTGGACGCGGGAACGCGGGGCTGGTATGGCATTGTCGTGATAGCGCCGACACTTTCTGGGGGCTGGCTATACGTCACCACCTGGTTGCCAAGGGTATACACGCCGGGATAGTCCTGATTGTCGCCCTGGCATTCTTCGAAGACGCGGTCGGTCGCGTTATTCGGTGCGTTGTAGGCACAACCGATGCGATCGTAAATATGCTGGCAGAAATCGGCCGCATGTTGGCGACTAGGGTCGCATACCTGTCCGAATACATCAGCGTGTGAAAAAAAAAGTTCGTGTGGAAAAAATTAGGATTGAGCTTGACATTCTGAAAAAGAAAAAAAAAACACGTGAACGACATCCGAGAACGTACCTTGAAGCAAAAGAAGTTCCCGCCCATAAAGTTGTGCCATTCGGTGACTTGCGTGTACGAATCATTGTTGTTGCTCCACGCCGTAGAGTAGACAAGCCCGCCAAGGGGATTTCCCCGAAGATCTGCGCCATGCGGGTCGAGCTCGCCGCCCGAGTCGCCTGCACGGAGGTTGATCTTCGTCTGGTCGATGAAACCGACAACCTGGACATAATCAGGCGTCTTCATGTACTGCACTCCGGTGAGCGCGCCTGGCGGTATGAGGCGCGTACCGCGACCGGGCTTAGTGCACCATGCTACCTCCTCGCCTTCTGTGTCTGCGATCAGCGAGTTGGGTTTCTGTGGGGCCCATAAACAAAAATCTATATAAATTGTGAGTTCCACGTTGAACGAGAGAGGCAAATGGCGCACCGTCGAGTGAGTTGAGGAAAGACGTCTGGCACATTGAATTTTGGCCCTCGGTCGTTGAATTACAGAGGTTGTAGCCGGACTGACCGCCACGCTCGAGGTCAGCATCCGTGTCTGCCTGGTACGGCTGATATACATGTGAACAAAGAACGCCTAATAAAATATGACGAGGATGCACGTACGACGCCAGATGGGTAGGAAAAGTGTTTCGAGGCAAGCGGGGTGGCGGGGAAGGTGCTTTTCGCGGCCCGCGCTACGGCAGAAGTGGACAAGAAAAAAGCGACAAACGGCGCGAATGAAAACATGGAAACGAGGCGGAAATGAGAAGGAAACACTGAGAGAGGAGTCGCAGGCAAGAATGAACAAAGTCGACGACACGACGCGACTTTATATACAGTGTTTGTATGTGTTTGTTCTGCATATCAGCGGTGGTCCGTGGTAGGACATCATACATCGCGGAGAGGTTTTTTTTTTTGAATTGCTAGACATACATTTGGTTCTCAGGACGGGCCGGGACGAGAATTGGGAAGGAAAACACTCCAAGAACAGCCTGTGAAAAGAGCAGTGTTCCGAGCAGGAGGGGTGTACAAAGGATTTGTAGCTTTCGAACAGTCCTTTTCTGTCGGTGTACATGCAGACATCTCTGCCCAGCTACAGACGGAGAAAGGCAGAAGCTGAGAACAAGATAATCAGTTATCGCTCTATCACTCGCCCTCGGTTAGATGCCCGGTCATCCGCAGTAGTCGCGTGATCGCGTTGGTTTATTTTTATCTCGCGCCACATCTCGACGCGTTTGTAGTAAGAGCACTGGGATGGAACTACGAAAAAATGCCAAGAGTCAATAGATTATTAGGTTTCCACAAATGCGAAATTTTCCTCCGCTAGATAAGCGACCAATCCAAACAACAAGTGCTCAACGTTGCACCGGTGTCTTGAGTCGACCCAACCAATTGGTGTCGACCATGACCTTCGCAACGTTCGGAAGGGACGTTCAGTTCGTTAGAAGGCGTTGCACTGCAGGAATACTGTGGGTATCTCATGGTGCATATAAGGATGGTGGCCATAGAGGACATGGCCTAGTAGATAACTCAGTGGTAGTCTCCATTGACTACAGAGCTCTGTAGAAAGAGAGGTGATTAGAAAGAGCAAACGGGAGGAGGTTGTGTTTATGTGTATCCTGAACGAGTAGAGGAGGGAATGGCGTAGTGACGCAGTCACGACGAGAATTGATCCGTAGGAACATGTTCCACCGCTTCGGACTTAGCCTTTCTCGTTTGCTATGCGAATACTCCATTGTGTATCTTGCTAAATACAATTTGGTCATGCCCTTTTCGTACCATATACGCTATGGCGAGCGAGAACTCTTACACATGGATTTTGTGCGTGTGTACGTAGCGTCTGCGCGTGCGTAGTTGGCGCAGAATTACAAAACACCGCTTCGTGCTTCTAAATGGAATGGGCTTTTAGACAATGAACGTGGAAAAGTTGAGCAGGAATTGCATGAATATGCGGCCAGTGCCGATTGCTAGGAATGGTCCTGTCGTAGGGATCACCTTGGCACGTGGAACGGTCGATATTACACAAACTACAGATGCGTTTTGGCCTTGATAAAGTCTCAGCGGATGTGGGTTTAACAAGGAGGCGGAGTTGGTTGCGTAAATGTAGGCTTCACGCTTCAAGCCCAATGAAATTGATATAAACGAATCACCCGATCGACTGAAAGGTAGCAACCAGAAAACGCTTCGACTGAGTCGGACCGACTGCTCGTGAGCTCAGTTTTCTGCGTTTCAAACAATAAATGGGAGGGCTTTTCCCAGCAATACATCGAGAAGACGCAGAAATTGCATTTCATCTTGGGAGATGCATCGAGTGAAGAACCAACAAGGACCTAATAAGACGAAGACAGGAATATCAACACATGTTCGATAGCAAGCACTGGTCAATAGACGCTGGCTGAAATATTCGCTGAATGGATCGCAAGAACATCCGAGAACAAAGCAATCTTCCCGAAAGAAAGCAGTCTTGCAGTGAAAGGAGAGCGGCAGGAGTCAGCATCGTAATAAGTAAGTACTATAACAGTAGAATAAAAATGTCAAGTATCAGTGCGGACGATGAGCTTATGGTACGTTAGTCGACTGCTTTTCCGACGTCGAAAAGAGATCCACGGTGTCCAATCGTTGCTCATTAGAGTTATCGTCACCTGGCAAAGGCGCTGGCGGGGCTGGCGGAGGTGGAAGAGGGGTGCGCAGAAGTGGTAGAAGATTCGCCAAGCTGTCGTTTCCGCCCAATATGACTGTACCGATGCTGATGTTGTTGACGAGGGGATGAAATGCGGAAGGAGACAAAACGGAAGAGGTGTTTTGAGCGGATAAAGGTGGAGGGAAAGAAGACCTTGCAGATGGAGAGGGTTGCTGCGCGGCGAACATTTAGAATACGAAGAGTGCAAAAAAAAAACGGACCGATTCATCCTTCGGATTGTTTAGACGTCGTTCGAGGGCGGCGATCATATTCTTGGACTCGTCAAACATCTGGTTCAGGCGGGCGTTCTGGTCGCGAAGCTGGGAGGAATGCCGTTCTGCTTCACGCAGTTTAACCTCGAGATTACTCTGCACAGAAGCACAGCCTTCACGAGAGACTGCAGCTTCCGCTTGCATGTCAGTAATGCGACGTTCCAAGTCTGCGGCTTTGCTTTCCGCATCTCGCAGGCGCGCGGTTACATCTTGCAATTCCAAAGTGGCAGTGCTGGATACAGACATATGGGACTCGCAGGTGTCCTCTGTTGTCTTCAGACGTGACACGAGGGAAGACATTTCTGCGTCCTTCGCGGCCACCAGCTCCTTCTGCACCTGGAGCATTTCATGAATACGAGCCAAATCAGCTTCTTGTGCTTTGCAGAAGGACCTCGCGGCTTGAAGTTGCCGGACGGATTCCTCTCGTTGCGCGACTTCCTGACTAACGCGTTCTGAGAGTTGCTTGGAAAGAGCGCGCGCTTGATCCAGGTCGTTCGACACAGACTCGAGCAATGCATCCTTACGACCGTTCAATGCAGTCAAATCTGTCAGTTGGGTACGAAGGTCGTCGACTTCCTTGCCGTGAGAAACAAGCTGCGAATTAGTATGATCCAGCGCTTTCTGGGCTTTACCGAGTTCCTCTGCGGCACGAGCTGCAGCATCAGCCATCGACTTCTCCAGTTCTGCTATTTGTGTGGAACTCGACCGATTGCGCTCTTCCGTGGCTTCAAGACGCTCCTGCAGATCCGGGATGCTCGATCGCGATTCGGCCAACTGCACCTCGATCGCGTTCAAATCTGAACGCACGGCGTTAACAAGATTCTCCGCCTCTCGACGGCAGCGATTCTCTGTGCTAAGATCTTCCGTTAGTTGTTCGCACCGTGTTTGGAGTGCAGAGACGCTGTCCGTCTCGCGATCGCGAGAGAGGCTGCGCTCAGACTTGCGACGAAGGGCGTCATACTCGCTCTTGAGCTTATCATAGTCCGAGCGGAGGTGAAGATACATGTTTTGGCTGGCAGGTGGATTGAAAGGCAAACCCGCCTTCTCGAGTGCCTCGGGAGAGGGCAGGCCTTCACGATCCACTATCTCTACTTCGGCGGCCCTCTTCTCTGCGGCAAGTGAACGTTCCTGGAGCTCACGAGCGTGATCCTCGGCGACTTTGACGGCGACACTGGACGCCTGCAGTTTCTTATGTGCAGTGGATGCCCGCTCTTCAGCGTCGCGTACACGGTCTTCTGCTGCCTTCAATGCCGTTCTGGTATCCGCCTCCAACTTTGTTATACGTTCTTTGGAGAGTGTGAGAGAGTCAGTAACTGCTTTCGCTCGATCTTCGGCTGCTGTCGCGCAATTCGCCTGGGCCACAGCACGCGCGTGAGCAGACTTGGCACGCTCCTCGGCCAAAGCAAGTTGGCTTTTTAGCTGGGTAATCGCAATTTCGGATTGAGCAGCTCGTCCCTCGGCATCTTCCAGAATGCTACGAGAAGCAGCGGCGTACTGAGTCTCAGCTTGAATCCCTACATCCTGCTTTTCGAGACGAGGGGGAAAAGGCGCCTGAGTCACCGGCGTTTCAGTGCTCGGACTGAGAGTGAACGGCGTCGGTGCTGATATATTTGTTGTCGCATCGACAACCGGGAACTCCGGTGTCTCGTCCACACGCATCGAGGACGAAATTCCGATCGACGAGGACTGAAGCTTGATAGTCAATATGGAGCGAACATCAGCCACTCATGTTATGGAACTTACGTCCGCTGGAGGCGAAACATCAACAGGTACGGGTAGCTTGCGGCGGGCGTGGGGGGGAAGAAGTTCAGAAGAAGACTGTGATCTCATCTCCGAATCCTTCATTGCGATCGGTCAACTATCAGTACGAGCGTGCACTGACGAGTGGAAGAAACTGGCCGCACCACGGGAACTAATATCTCCGTCATTTGTGTGCCGTTACTCTGCGGCGCAATGGGAAGGGGCTACAATAGGAGTGAGGGCAAGAATGACTGATGAAGGCGATTGGTATATACCGCTGATTTGCTCTGTTTTTCGGAGGCACCCTGAGCAGTGGACGCCAGCCGATTCGCATGGTCGCTGCTTTCCTTAGCAGAAGGCCGCGGACGCTTTAATGTCTTCCCAGGGGGTAAAGTCGTCGATGGTTTAACACTCGCTTTTCCGCTTGGGGCATCGACAGGCAATCTCGACGCAAAAACTACTGGAATTAACTGACCGGCAACACCGAATCGTTTCGTTATTAACTCTGTCGCAACTTTCATACCTTCGCTGCAAGGATTCCATTTTGCGACACCGTCTGTAACAGTGAGTGAAGCTGCATATGGCGCAGCGTCGAACTGACACTCTATCTCCTCTTTCGTTACAAAGAATCCGGCGTGGTATTGCGCTATCCAATCTTTGGTCGGAGTAACTAGATGATAGATGTATTAACTGTTAGCATGGCGGCGGTCACCGCGTGACGTACGCATCGAGATGTCTTCCTTGAAGCGACTCTCTTTGAACTCTGTCCAAAATCGTCGCAGATACTCATCACCGTACCCGTAGTACGGAAGAATCCAGCATCGTTCAGAGGAGGCGGAATGAAACCTCTGCACGGCACGGTCAAACGGAGGGCACCGCCACGGTGCAATCTTTAAGGCAGCAATGATGGAACTGGACGCCTTTTCGTCTCGTGCAGCCGTCCACAAAGTGGTAATGAGTCGTGCAACATGCATGATATCGTACTTGTGCGTGTTCCATTGAGACGGGACATGTTTCGAAGTGAGAATCAAGATAAGGGCATCCCACATGTATTTCGTAACGAAGAGCAGCGGCGCGCGATAGTCGCGAGGCAGGACGGTTATTTCGCCGGAAAGAGAGGTGACAGCAATCGTATGGCCGTGACTGGGAGGAGCGATGGAAAGCGCTGCGGCTTTGATAGTCTCAATTATACGTTCGTCTCTGTAGGCACATTCTGGACCAATGAACTGCAAATCTTGGCTGTTGTACCAGGGCCTGTGCGACGGATCGCCCTCCGGTTGAGCTTCATGATTATCATCAGCACGCACTGATCCTTGAATGAAGGAATTATGCTACACACTAGACTTGCGAGGATTCGTTCGTCGTCCACGAGTGGTACCAGGCGCTTTGCCAGGCGCTTTGATAGGCTGTGCTCTTGGTTTGGTGGTGGAAAACTTCGTGCGTTTGGGCACTGGTGCTACAAACACATCATCGGAACTGCTAGAGGACGATGGAGAGCTCTCGCTGTCGCTATCTTCGTGTGCAACTGGAGGAGTCTTGATCACTCCCTGCGTTCCTCGACTCGAGGAAACGCTGGCACGGTGGGACATTTGAACCATATAAAAGATAATGTAATGTGATGTGCGAAATGTAAGCAGTTGGCAGACAACAAAACGGAAAACAGCGGGACTGAAGTACTGATGGCTGAGGGCAAGTTGCTCCGTCCTCTACCTCAAACAATTTCCGATTTAGTATCAACCTTGAAACGGACGGAATCGATCACCTAGCTCAATAGCTTATCGATATCTCCAGTTTCGTACTTCCAACTATCTCCAGCTTCGTACTTCAACTATCTATATATCTATAGCTATTGTATCGACATGTCGCAAGCATCAACTTCGCCTTCCTCTGATGACCGTATCCCTTTGCCCGCCCGCCCATATCTGGTTTGTCGTGATCGAGCCTTCGCAGGAATTGTTCAGTACTATCTTCAGATGCCATCTCCAAATTCCTGCCGCTATGATTCAGAACTTCGCTGGTCGCAAATCTAAATTCTTCCGCTGCGTTGTTTACTGTGTGGTAGGAATTAGAGACGACCTCAAGCGCAAATCGAAGGACGACCACTCTGGTACCATTGATCTTGTCGATGTGACACCGACGAACTTGTCGACCAGGGCGTATATCATTTTTGTACGCCACCTGGAGAAGGACGCATTGCTGGTAAGTATGCACAGCGTATACAGCAGTCATTGGAAAGGAGTGCTCAATGTCCACATTTCAGCTTCTTCTGTTGATTTGTATGTGATCAAGAAGCGTACCGTGTCGTACACAATGACGACCACGCGCGACAGTCAGTTCGTGGCTGAGATCGGCGAACGAGATGGAGGCAGTATATTCGACGTTTTGCCACTGGATCGCAGCATATCATCCCGCATGCTCGGAGAGACGATGTACGTGTGCATGTTCCGTGATGGCCTTCCCACCACTCAAGATCTTCCCACCCAGTGCATTCAACAAATCGTCGCGAATCAACATCAGAAGTGTCGATGACGTCCGGAATGGTTTCATGGGAAATCCTTCACCAGCAAATGCTCATGATCATCGACGTATCATCGGGAAAAATTCAAAATTCCCATGAGAGCTGGCGTGACTCATGACTCATGAGCCTCAATGAACTCTGACTCGCACTTGAGTGGGTGTATTCGCATCCTCATTTACAGGTGTTGTTCTGCTCGCTATCGAGCCTCGACTGAGTCTGCCATTCGCTCACATGAATTCTAGCACTCTGTCGGATCGGATACCTCTTTATTGCATATCCCGAGCGTGTTCCTGCTCCGGTACTTACTTATATTGCCCGCCGCCCTGTCCGTGCTTTAAATCGGTTTATGATTTGTGTCATGACATCGCGTAGCACAACAGGTATCGGTTGCCGTTTATTGATAAGTATATGCGGTGGTGTATAATGTGCCAAGTGCAACACAACGTACCGCGCCGCTGCCTGTGGATCGACAGATCGTGACTGAAATGGACTCACTGGCTCGCCGTAGCTGTATCCAGATTACATAGCCACCAGCGACGGGACCTTGGACCTATCGCCGGTCCTGTCGCGTAACTCTTCGGAGGGATCATGTACCCCTGCGACGCTGGGCATTGGCCCACCGTCGCCGCTTGAGGCAGTGCCGGCCATTGCTCAGGCGTCGTCTGTTGTTGCTGCATCATACCATACCGCCGTGGTAGGTACTGCACGCCGCCTTCCTGGTCACCTCGCTAAGTGGTCGGCGTGCTAGTTAAAACGGGTGTGTGCCGCCCTACGACAAGTGCGGCTACGCCATTGGTATGCTCTACGGTGTTAGTTTGTGACATTAACGGGTTCTGTGCGTTGGTGGGCGAATATATGTGTGCATGCTGGTGTATTTATCCGCTCCGCAACGGTGCTTTCCATCGTCATTAAGCAAATAATATACTTGCCGCAGACGCCGGGTATATCCCCCCGGAATCATCTTTGCGTGGAGTCCGTGATGTGCGCTGATGGTTTGCCGTTGTGAAACGCCCAGACACGGAATATCCTTATTCGTAGGTCACACGTAGATCACATGTACACGGGAGGTCTCGGATTCCCTTAGGTCTGGTCTTATTCTTTACTTTCCTATATTACTACCGAATGCTTTTTGACCCGATTTACTGACTCGATTCTAGTTATTTTTAGCTACTATCTGTAGTATAAAAGGGAGAGGGTTTTCGTCCCAAACCCCAGCAATTTCTTAATTGATTGTTTGTGCTGTCTATTTGTGTGACTCATTCGACTTTATCTCGTGACCCGAGCTTGCTACCCATTGCTGGAAAGCCGCTCGTGTCATATTTTTTGACACCGTTTAACACTCAAATTATTTCTACGGACTCTCTTTGACTGGCGACCCTTGGTCTGATCAACCACAGTGACCTCGACGACCATCCAACCAACCTTCGACAACCTCTGTTTGTTTATTAAAAAAAAGCTCTTTACTTCGTTTACTTCGAGTGGATCCTAGGCCTCTCGACAAATGACCATGAGCTCCCCTCGAAACTTTGCCCTCTATCAACTGCAGAACCACGAGGTCAATTGCACGGCTGGTTCTCAAGCCGCTGTGAACACCTCTGCACCCACAGGTGAGGTTTCTTCCCAAAATCCGGCTAACGAGTCTGTTTCAGATCATGCTATGCCGGACGACAATAGCCTGACGGCACTGTCGAACGAAGGCCGCTTGCAGGCGGCACACGCTGGTGAGGAGTCGCCGCCCGTTGGGACGACTCTTCCCAGTATCTCAGTGACGGCCGTGCCTCAACACGGTCGTTCAGCAGACGAGATGGCGGAGAACCGCTCATCCTCTCTTTCTTCACTGCCACCTTCATCAGTGAGCAGTGAACTTGAGACGGACTCGAGAGCGAGCGTCTCACAGACCACAGCGAGTGCTTCTCGCTCGTCGGTGCGGTTTTTATCGCCCGAGACTGTTGAAGAGCGCATGCGGCATGGTTTGCATAATGAGAATGTATCTACAGAAGTAGATACTGAAGTCAATAAAATTAATTTAACTACTGTTGCTTCCTCAGAAGGAGAACTGGCAAATGGCAGTGGACGCACCGTTACTCCTGAAGGCAATATAGCTGACGAGGAGACTAACTTGACTGATGAAGAAGCACGCGAGGAGCATGCGTGAAAAAAGGGCAAAGGCCCTGATTTAAGAAACCTTGGTCACCTCAATTTGACTGAGGCGGAGACGGATCCGACGATCCAGGCTGAGATGCTATCTAATTTCCATCTACTGCGGGAGGCGGGAATTGAGCCTGCACTGTCGCGAGGCTCCAACAGTCAACAAGAACCTACAAACCAGTTGGGACCAGCGAAAGCGAGTCCGTCAGCAAATCAGTCATCTGTAATAAAAGCAACAGGTGACAACATACCAAAAGAACAGAATCTGCTGCCAAAGCGGGCAGATTGGGATGCAATCGAGCTCTTACGAGCTGAAATTATTTCTCGCATTGAAGAATTGGAGCATCAGCGCCTGCTCATTGAGCAAGAGGTGCATGGTGAGCAGCCAGCTGAGCAGTCGCTGGCTAGGAACAAAAGAGAAAGACCAGCGACCACTGACAATGATGGTCTGGTACCTAGCCGCATGCCTCGCACTCGTCTGGACACTTGAGAGAGAAAAGATACAGTAAAAAAGAATGCCGCGTGGGAGAAGCACATGGCATATGCACAAAAACTGAGTCGTTCGAGTCCTCTGGATGACAAAGGACTTCGGATAGCGATGGGAGCTCTGATGATGACTTCACGCTGCGCCCTAGCTGCGCCCCTGGTCGACAACGGTCAACGTCACAAAACGACCTATCTGCTGGAGGGTGCACTGACACGTAAGTGCACCCTTCCTTTATGACCTATTATTGGGAGCTTGTCTCCCATTTTATCGGAGTAGCAACTCCCAAAGTGCTTGCTGCACGTGACCCGCCACTACTTCTGTGGAATAGGGTTAGGTTAGGGACACCGCTTTCAGAAGCGTGACTCAGTACTCAGCCCCAGTGAAAAAACGGTCGACGCAAAATGACGGGAATCGGCCCCACTCGATGGGAATCAACGCAAGTCGGCAAGAAGTGGGGCAGTTGGGACAGAATCAAATATCGAGATCTCGTCCAGAGTCATGGTCACCTTTTCGATGCAGCGACGGGCAGGTTTAGTCATGCTTTTCAATATCACGAGACTAAACCTGCCCGTCGCGGCGTCGCCCCATTGAGGCAGGTTCCTGCACACGTGCCTCTGACTTCAGCATGTACGCTGCGTGCATACCGTGCTTGTAGCATCAGGAAAAACACTAGTTGCCCTGAGTGCCCTGAGGTGCCCTGAGACCCTGAGGTGCCCTGAGGTGCTCTAAGGTACCCTGAGGTGCCCTGAGATGCCCTGAGGTAACCTGAGTCAGGTTACCTCAGGGCATCTCAGGGCACCTCAGGGTACCTTAGAGCACCTCAGGGCACCTCAGGGCACTCAGGGCATCTCAGGGCAAATAGTGTTTTTCCTGATGTACTTCGTGTCTTTACACTTCCACCAGGGCTCGCTGTCTTCGCGTCAATTGCTCTCTGATACATTTTATGTCAGTATCTGCAAAGAAACTCTGTACTTGCACGAGCTGTTTGAAGAAAAACTCATCTGGCCAAGATGTAGCTTTGTCAACCTGGTATGCACATCGTCGCAAAGATATCGAGGCACATACAGCAGCTGCTGTGCAAACTCTGGCGGGGATACTAGGTAGTGCCGGCACAGGTGCTTTTCCTCCAGCACCTTTGATACCGAGAACATTGTCCACACACAAACGTACATTAGATGATGAAGACCACCCAGAAGTACAACCGTCAAAAAGGGTCGGTCTTCATGACGCCGCTGCAAATGTCAGTTTTTATTTCTTCTGTAATCTATATGCTAGCTGTTCTTAATGACAAATGGCTTGTGTAAATAGCTGCGCGAACAAACTGTTGGTGATAGGATGTGCACTGGACCTGGGAATCTTCAAGATGAGTCGGCACAACATGATCTGGTATGTTATTCTGTGCTGGCTGTATAGAAATAAATGTTGACTTTTCTCTCAACAGGGAAGCTTGGAAAATGATGGGAGAGATTTTGATGACAACACAGCGGGGGCAGGATGGTCGAACATGGTGAGTTTGACCTTATTCTATTCCATACATTATTTCTCACAAACTGCAGGATACTGACCACGGTCTCAATGACCACGATAGCGATGATGACGAAGATGATCCGGGGAGTTTTGATGACATCCAGCGGGCTGAGCTGGAGCGTCACACAGCAGAACGTTTCGAAGCCGAGCGCCATCTTGAAGCTGAGCGTATCGAAGCCGAGCACCTTGAAGCTGAGCGTCGTGAAGCTGCACGCCTCGAAGCCGAGCGCGCATGTATAGCAAGTCAAGATGATGGTGGTGACTCGGACTCGGAGCTCACCGACCCTGAGCGAGCATGTACAATTTCCGATATTCCTGTCGCACAAAAATTCATTGCTCTTCTCGAAACTGCTTCCCTGAATGATACAGAGGTAGAACCTCTCGATGAAACATTGCGTGACCGTATTCGAAATCCGCCAACAAGTATTCCCACACTTGACAATCCCAACCATCGTCTGTCGCTTGATATATTTCTGTCCGTCACCAATGTGGCAGAGGAGACATACAAGTCAATATGTGCATCTATCGAGTGACGTTTTCCTGACTGCCACCTGCTCTCATATTACATGGTGAAGCAGATGGTTTCTGACTTGAGCGGTGTCACACCTATTCTTCGAGACATGTGCGTAAGGTCGTGTGTCGGCTTCACTGGGGCATACAAGGATCTCGATCACTGTCCTTGTTGTGGTGAGTCGCGATTTCTCGAGCCTGAGCAGGTTCCTCAATCGCGTTGTCGCAACATCAGGAAAAAGGGGATTAGCCCTGAGCACCCTGAGGTGCCCTGAGGTGCCCTGAAAAAGGGGGGGTAGCCCTGGGGTGCCCTGAGGTGCCCTGAGATGCTCTGAGGTACCCTGAGGTACCCTGAGGTGACCTGAGTACTTCTTTACTCAGGTCACCTCAGGTCACCTCAGAGCACCTCAGGGTACCTCAGAGCATCTCAGGGCACCCCAGGGCTACCCCCCCTTTTTCAGGGCACCTCAGGGCACCTCAGGGTGCTCAGGGCTAATCCCCTTTTTCCTGATGAAGGCAGGGGGGAAAGTTCCCAGACAACAATTTACAACTTTCGCGCTCGCCCCTCAGCTCCAGGCTCTTGGACGTGGTAAAGAGACTTCAATCCAGCTTCAATATCACCTCGAGTGTACCCACCATATCATGGTGGAGCTTGACGAAAACGATGGTGTAAAGCAGTCAAACTATCGTGACTTTTTTGACGGCCAAGAGTATCTCGATGCCTATGCCGATGGGCGTATACTGGATGATGACATTATGCTCATGTTATCTATGGATGGTGCCCAGATATACCAAAACAAAGCGTCCAACTGCTGGATGTACATTTGGGTCATTCTTGATCTTCCCATCGAACAACGCTACAAAAAACACAATGTACTTCCTGGTGGCATCATTCCTGGTCCTCATAAGCCTAAAAAGCTCGACAGTTTCCTTTTCCCTGGGCTTTTCCATCTATCCGCATTACAACACAATGGACTCACTATATGGAATGCTTCGAAGAGGACCACAGTCAAATGTCATCCGTTCCTTGCACTCATCTCCACTGACAGTCCCGCAATGGCAAGCCTTAGTGGTCAGGTTGGCCCTAATGGATGTCGCCTTTGTTGTTTCTACTGTGAAATTGTTGGTCGACGTAAGCCTTTTGGGCACCGCTATTATCCTGTTTGACTGCTTCCGAACAACTACAATGTTGCCAATTGTGCTCATCCAGACGTGGATTTGCAGCAGCTGTTACGGTGCTCATCAGACTCTGCATATGTTACAGTCAACTATGAGGAGAACTTGAAATGGCTTTGTCATATTCAGACAAAGGCACAGTATGAGCATGTACGTCGTGAGACGGGCATTGTCAAGCCGACAATCTTCAGTGGACTTTCAGCAAAACATTGTCTCTCAATTCCGGGACTCTTTTGTGGCGACTGCATGCACCTCCCTGCGCTCAATCTTACTGATTTACTCATTCCATTGTTTCGCGGCACCTTCGACTGCGATTCGACAGATGACAAGTCACTATGGTCATTTGCCATCTTGCAGGATGCAAACATCTGGAAGGCCCATGGAAAGCAGGTTGCAGACTTTTGCCCATATATTCCCGGTTCCTTCGATCGCCCACCACGGAATCCTGCTGAGAAGATTTCCAGTGGCTACAAAGCCTGGGAATTCTTGCTCTACTTTTTTGGTCTCGGCCCTTGTCTTTTTTACGAGCTTCTTCCAGACAATTTCTATGTGAATTATTGTCAGGGCATTGCTGGCACTTTGCTCATGCTTCAACACGAGATATCTCCCAATGACAACAAGGAGTCAAACAGGCTTCTCACAAAATTCTCTGATGATTTTGAGCTTCTTTACGCTGGGCGACACATCGACCGAATTCATTTTGTTCATCCCAGTATCCATGGTATCTCTCATTGGCCATTCGAGACTTTTTGCATCAGTCCACCAATGATTTATTCCCAGTGGACGATGGAACGATTTATTGGTAATCTTACTGAAGAGATCTCTCAACACTCGAATGCATTTTCCAATCTTTTTCAATGAGCGCTCTGTTGTTGTCAGGTCAATGCTTTGAAAGCATTATTCCTTGATTTACAACCCCCACCTTTGACGCCTCATAATTCATGCGACTTGGGTGATGGCTATATTTTATTACCAGCTCTCGATGTTGCCTTTCGTCCTGTCTCTGATTGCAAGGGCCAGGCTTTTCGAGACTATATAGAGCATCGTGGTCATCATCCCCCTTTTGATTATATTCTTTGTGTCAAACGCTGGGCCCGTTTAATGCTTCCCTCCAGGCAAATTGCCCGATCTCACTGGAAGGAAGAACAAAAACCTTTATCCAAGCTTTGTGCTTCTCATCATGTGTGTGACGACCGGCAATGTGATACTGTCATGAGAACTGATGACGCGACCCCTATGCGAAGAGTGAAGCGTTGGAGGTGACGAGACACCTGACTGAGTCGCAACCTTGACGTGACAAGTGAAGCAAGGGATAATAGAGTGAGAACACGAGTTGCTCAAGAGCCGAGGACGAGAAGATATCTGATTCTTTGAATATTGGTCTTTGTTCTGGAGTATAGAATACAAGAGGTGAAGTGCAGAATACATGCATATGTACACTACTTTAAATACTGTTGCAGGTGAGCACAGACCAAGTAATTTGAGTGAAACCGATTGTCCTTAAGTGCTATCTCCTATGATCAACCCTCTGCGTGAAACAATCCTTTGTATATAATAGTGGTCATGTGATTAGTCCTTGTAATCTTTATATATAATTGGAGTCGTGAGCTCGAGTCTCGGTAAGTACGGTTTGTAAGTAGAGAAGGCCTGTTGATGTGGGCACGATGGGTGCTCGGTGACAATACACTGGCCATAAAGGGTCACGTTTGCTCGGGGTCGTGACAATGTGAAAGTAAGTCTGTATAAATCTTAACAATAGCCAGAGCTAAATCACAGTGTGACTATATAACAGTTTACTCTCGAAAAACAAGATAGATTTGGCGAGGTACATTTCTATTTTCAGGTTGTGCTCAATGATGAGACTATGTCTCTCGCCTTTGTCTCTCTCTTTGGCTTTCCTAACAAAGAGCAGTACACGAGATCATAAGGGACATATAAAACGATGTGACAATTCCGTGATACCAATGTTTGTGTTATCAATGTAAAAGATATTGTCTCTGTTGTTATGATGGCACCAGATCCCAATTTTGTATATTCTAACATTGACTACTGGGTACTTATGGAAAAGCCTGGACTTTGCATGTCACAGCTAGCAGAATACATAGAGGACGAGGATAACGCTGAAGCGTTAGGAGGTAGTAGTAGTTGAGAGTGTGTAGTGTAAGGACTATAGATACATCTACTTTTATATATTTACTACATATGTGTTCTTTGGTTTATAGTCTGAACTCTCTCGAGTTCCTGAGACTAGACGCTACACCATTACATGATAATACCATTAAATAATATTACAGAAGGGTTGCCGAAAGTCACCGACTTGCAGATGACTCTAGCCGCACTTACTTCAACTTTGTCTTCTTCCTTCTGACTCTCTTTTTTTCCAGTCCTGCATCGTGCTCTCAATTGTTTTTTTGTTGTCATGTTATTATCTCATTATTCATTTTTATCTCGAAGATACCATATACCCACACTCATTTAATGGAGGAGATTTATCAGATGCCTCACAATGCCAATTCTAGTACTAGCACCAACTTGTTGCCCGAAATTTCTACATCTAATGCCCTTTTTCCACTGTCCGGTACTTCGGCACCTTCTCTACCACATTCTCAGATGCTGTCAGGTGGTCCCATGAGCACTATGATGAAGTACGTGAGACTTACAAGCATTGATACCTCTGACCTTTGGTTGGGCAGTCTCACCATACCACTCGAAAGCCCAGCACTTTCTTACGACACCGCTCTCTTCGCTCAGAAGGAAGAGGAACTCATCAATTTACAATGGAAACAGCAGTACTTTGAGCTCTTACAGTGGAACAACTGGCTTGAGGCAGAAAATACCTGTCTTAAGTATGTACCTTATTGTGTATTAGGCTGCAGCCTAGTTTGTCTGGTTTTATACTCAATTCACTCGTATTTTTCAGGTCCTGCTATAATGGCCTGTTGTCAAGAATAGCAACCGTTGAATCTACTCAGATGGCTGCTACGAATGGCAGTGTCACTCCAGTCGCACATCCCGATATACCTACATAGCACTATGGCCAATGTGACAAGTCTGATGATGGTACAATATTGCTAGATGCCAGTTCTATCAAGAGCGAGGGGCTTCCGCCAGCCCTGCTTTCTTCAAATGGCCACGTATCTCTAATATGCGCCAACTATCCTCACATCCACTTTTGGACATGCAAGGATTGGCAGGACTCACCAGATTCAAAAGTCGCTGCTGCAACTTTGAACATTGATGCGGGTACTAGTAGTGTACGTTCTGATTTATTTATGATGACATTGAATGACATTGATGTATGGGTAGAATTCGACTGACAGCGCTAGCTTGCCTATTCCTTGGGTCGAGGATCTGGATGGTTCAATCATCAGTGGGGTGCGTGCGAAGGACATACATGAAGTTGTTCGCAGCATCTGGCGTATCTCCACTTGAAAGGACTTGCTCCTGAAAAGTGGAAACAGATATCCAGTGAGGGTATTCTCTATTTCAATCAGCAAATCACTATACAATGTCCTGAGCTTTCTTACTGCGATAATTTTTGGAAGGCAAGAGAATTATGTACTCTCAACTATCCATCCTGGGCGAAGACACATGTTCGTGGTGTCAAAAAGGCTCAGAACACCAAGAAGACGACACAAAAGCTGTCTGCTACCACTGGTGGAATTCTCAGTGAGACAGCCCACATCCCAATGGACATTGATGTCGAAGTGACCAGTAGCCTATTGGGAAAGCGGTCTGCGCCGACGGATAACAACAATATCCAAATCATCGAACCTACTACCAGCCTCGCAACGCTTGCGCCCATTGTCAATACCTCAGTGGACACTGTGGTCGCATCGTCGCCACATATTGGTGTGGCTACATCGCCACCACATACTGACGTGGTTGCATCACTGCCGCATACCAATGTGGACGCATCGCTGCTGCATACCGACGTGGTCACATCGCTGCTGCATACCAATGTGGTCACATTGCTGCCGCATACTGATGTGGTCGCATTGCCACCACATACCGGCGTGGCCTCATCACTGCTGCATACTGGTGTAGTTGCATCTCTGCCACATACCGGTGTGGTCTCATCGCTGCCGCATACCGCTGTGGTCGCATCGTCGTCATATACCAGCACATTGTTTGTTACTCCATCGCTTCAAGACTCTGAGTCATTGAATGTACCACTGTTGCACTCTGGGAGCGCTTCAATTTCCCCCTCATTACACAACACAGCTGCCTCTGCCGTCTCTTCTGTATCAGCATCATTTCCCGATATAGATAGTTCAACTGCTGCTGTAGCATTGGCATCACAAGGCACAGTCTCTCTTGCACCACTTCTGACACCATACAATTCAGCATCCATATCATTGACATCAGGCGATTTGGTCCTTGTTATCCAGACAGCTTCGCCATCTCGCAAGGAAAGCCAGCCTGCTACAACGTTGCAACTGCAGTATGGCCTGTCTCCTATTGCAGCGCGGCGGCGGTCGCACAACATGACCCCCATGAAAGGCTCGCCAATACGTCTTACATTATCACCACTACGTTCAGATATGGCCTCTGTTCATCTATCTACATTGCCACAGCATGATATCCTTCCATTTACAGCATCACCATTGTCACTTGATGCAGCTGCCGCTACATTGTTGCCGGACGCGGTTCCCACTGCAGCTTTGTTATCACACAACGCCGTTGCTTCTGGGACGTGCTTAGCTGCTTCGACCATTGACGTGGTGGCAAACACTGAGATTTCGCAGCTTTTGCCACACGAGCATCGTGGTGATGGACCTCCTCCAGCGAAGCGTCGTGCGAGCTTCAGGGTACGTTGTTTGTTTATTTTTCTGTGAACTATTACTCAAATCTCGTGTATTCTAGCTTGTTAATCCCTTGTAAGTACTTTATTCCACCCATTCAGTATGTGACTGACTCGAATTTCAACTTTACCTTTACAGGTTTGACAACGACATAGCATCATCGATGCCTTCTTCGGCCTCAGCATCTGCGAATACTACCACGCCAGTCATCTCTTCCGCCAGCCCAATGCCGTCTGGAACGAATGCCACAGGCTTAGATGTTCTAGCGTCGCTCACCTCTGCAATGAACAAGTCTTTGCCTTCGGACATCAGGAAAAACACTATATGTGGAAGTCAACCCAGGAACCAGGCTGATTCTAAAATCACCTTCTTATACTCTAAGTTATCTAAGGTAATCTCTGGTGAACTTTAGAATGGGGCCCATTCCTGAGTCATCACATAGCACCTGCGGGCGCCCTAGGGCACCCTGAGAACTCCCAAGTTCAGAAGTTGATATATGTCAACCTGAGATGCCCCGTGGGTCATCCTAGGTCACTATATTTTCTTGATAGAGACAACAAGTTTATAAGTCATTTTCATCAGACTTGACAAGATACAGATGTCCCTACTAAAAATATTACCAAACTGTCTGAAATGTAAATAAGTGTTTAAAATTGTTTAATAAGAAGGTGTCGCAATCATCTAGTATAGTGGCGCTGGTCCAGTGCTGAGGAATATTTTCATTAGTTTCTAGTTTGGGTGCAAGCATGCAGCTCTGTCTAATATGTGAAAGAGGAACAATAACAGATGGTGGTTCTTTGTCAGGCTTACGCTTGACAGTATACATTAAAGAGTCTGAATTTGCTGTGGAAGCAAGACGGTCGTAAAGATGAATAAAGGCCAATGGTTCTTTTGGCCATGTAGCAGGCGCAGATTGAGGACCTAATCCCCAGTCTATAGTATTTGGTAGGTGAAATATCACCCGTACACGTCCAACACGCATTTCTGTAATCAAATCAGAGAAAAGTAACACAATGTAAGTGAAAACGTACTTTCTAAACCAACAGTTTCAGCATCCAAATCTTGATAAACAAGCATGGTGTCGAACTGAGAAGGCATTTTATCCCTCTGAGGTTTTGCCTTGACAATCTCTTGAATAAAAGATTTCTCTTCACCTATTCGTGGCAGCAGAAGCTTAAAAGATGTAAAGACGTCAACACGGTCGAATGGAATAGGATGGCTCAATATAGCCGCATGTTGACGCTGAGGATTTTGTAAAAGGCTGTTCAGATATCTCTTGAGCGTAGCTGAAAAGGAAGGACAATCATGTGAAGTCTCGATTGCAGAGAGATGCTTTCGAGGAAGAGGAGCAAATCTAGCGATGGAAACGGTTGCTCCTGACGGAGTCTGAGCACAAGGCTCAACCATGCACTGTGCATCTGCATCTTTATCCTCTTGCTCTTCGGAATATATAAGATCATCAAGCTCTAGGTGCTGAATATACTTGCGAAAACGCTGCATCTTTTCCTGGCGAGAGAGCCAGCGAACCATCTGTGGAAACTCGTCTCGATGATTTGATGATCGCCAGCCTTTTTTGGCAAAATCTATATGGAGACGTTCGAACATTTCCGTATTATAGTTGTCGGTAGAGCCAACATATGGAATGTCGTCAAGCCAGTGGCGAAGAGCATGAAACTTGGGGATATTGAGATGTTCTTGACACCCGTACTTGATGAACTCGTCCATGTGCATGTAGTAGAGTTGAAGCCGGTCTCGTAGTTGATCCAATGTCTCATCATCATGAGAACCATATTGACCGATATAGGCAAACTCCAGAAGAGCACGAATGGCAATGAGAGGGCGACGAGGAACCTTGCCGACGAGACATGCCAGCAGGATATGACTAATCTGCTTGCGCTCTGGGCCAGACACCTGAGAGAGCTTCGAGATGCCATTCTTGAAATGACGAACTCCATAGGCGGGCGGAAGTCGGCTAATACGTGCGTCAAGCTCCTCTTTAGACATGAGCTCTTGCGCCCAAGTGATGAGATATTTCAAAACACCTTGGTAAACTTGGTGTAGGATGTCGCCAGTCATGCAAGCAAAAATGTTGCAGTATGGGAGATCCTCCCAGAAAGGATGGTAAACACCACCAGAGACATCAGATGTCATGCACATATCGTAGTATTGCGCCTCGTGGAGATTACCAGCATCATCAGTGCAGGCCTGTCTAGCATGTTTCATGACGCCAAGAGCCCACTCATGTGTGCGTGGCTCCGAGGGGTCGGGTGAAGCAAGGCTGTCAGCCTTAACACGACATCTTGGACATGTTCCGTATTTCGTGCAGGTTCCGAGACACTGCTCGGGGTAGTCGGACACATGGCTAGTAATGATAGGATGAACGCGACGGACAGCACCATCGCCACTGGCCATGAGCTCACCATCCTTGCCAGCCTGGATGAGAGACTTCAAGACCTCGCGCATAGACTCATGAAAGATGCGCTGCATCCTCGAGCGCTGCTGCTTCTCACTGCACTTCTTCGAAGCTTTCTCAACTGGCAGATAGGCAACCAGGATGCAGGCATGCATGGAAGGACGACAACGAATGGATTTAGGGAGGTTGCCAATGGTTAAATACATAGGATACGCAACTCTGCCACCCGTCATCGTCGTAAGCTGAGTCTTATCAGTTGCAATAAGGATGGGCGCAACTGTCGAGCCATATGGTAATCTATCCTAAATGAAGTAATGAAAACTCAAAACACAGTGAGATTACTAGTGCATGCACCTGTGTTTCCTCCCACCACAAGCCTGTCCACATCTCATTATAGACACGGTTGCCCTCCTCATTGAAAACTCGCTCGGGAACATAGACAAGCTGGTCCTTGAATGTCGGGTCACGCCACAGGCCACGTATAGCCTCTAGTGCATCTCGATGACGAAGGTAGAATTTTTCATCTGGTATGTCGGGAAAGGTGAGAACCTTTGTAGTCCATTTTCCTGCACGCTCAGGGATGCTGTCGACAATCTGGTGTAGACGCCGAGTGTTGTGGTAGGACAGCTTGAGTGCTTCACGTAACTGCAAGTACCAATGAGTATAAGGTTCAAGATTTGTCAAAACTAAAACATACTCCAGGTAGACGAAGAAGATGATTGAAAGCACCATGGGGAATATTATTGGTCACCATCCAATCTGCGAGAGACCAGTCCATTTCTGAGGCAAATGGAAAGAATGCTGATGAGGGCAGAGTGCTCAAGGAAAGTGGATCAGGAATATCGAGGGCATCGTCATCCACATCTTCATCGTCTGAGTTGCATGGGTTGGAAGATGCTGCTGAAGTAGAGTGGAAATGTTGCTTCCAGTCCTCGTGAGCCGTGCATGTTTGAGCGAAGATCTTGCCAGCATCACGTCGAATATATACCTCACGGCGTTCGACCTCTGGCGATGGGACACGACTTGGCATTTCGACATCAGGGGATTGGCGTTGGTGACCACGCTGGTCTTCAGTCGACTGACTGTGCGATGCTGGCGCATAGTCAAGGTCAAGAAAATGAAACAGATCTTGTTCTTCCTCTTCAATATCTTCCATTACAACATCAACTGGGTCCTCTTCGTGAGTCTGCCCGAGTAATAGTGCATCTGGTTCTTGTGAGGTTGTGATGCTGCTGCTTACCGAAAACAAGGCTTGAGAAACAACGTCAAATTCATGCTGGACTTCTTCAATTTCCACTGAGTTCAGTGATTGAAGCTGCTCTCTTCGCCATGCAGCACAGGACGACGATGTGGATCGGTGAAGATTCCGAGCTCGTCGATTTGCGAAGGTCTGTCCACAACCTGGTGCATCGCAAGTACGCCCATCGTCTTTGGGCATTGAACAAACAGAATCAGACAGTAACAAGTCCGTAGCAGTTATAAGGAAGCAAGCATGCAGTTCAACTGGTGAACAAGCCCAACGCGAAGGATGAAAAACTTCGGAGAGAACGGTAAGGTAGTCCAAAAAAGGAAACCGTACCAGCTGGCTCCTCGAGCGGGTACATCTTCCTTTTTTGGACCACCTTACACTCAACAACTGGCAATGCTCCTGGTCACTCAACAGTGTGGCACTCATGAACGCACTCCTTGATCACCTGCTCAAGATTATGGACAATGGCACAGTTGTCTGATCTGCATACCTCATTGAGGACAGCATCTGCTCAATCCCGAAGCAGCCATACAATTTTGACCTTCCATGGCCTCAGCAAGGGTGGCGAAGATCTATATTAATTATGGGATGCAGGAAGTACATGTGCGGTTTCGCTAACTGTTATCAAATACTAATGAACTACTGAATCCTGCAGAATTATAAAACTTTGCTTGAAGACAAAGGTGTCAACTTCACGGACAAGATAGTGCTTGTTTGCTATGGCGGTATCTTCTGTGGCCATTGCGTGAACAACGCCGAGATCTCCGCCATTGTAACAATAGCCGCAAACATGAGCGTGAAGAACAATGTGCCAGTACAAGAGAAATAATGTCCTGTGTTGTCCGGACACTGGAAGAAAACCATGTCGATAATGATGCCCTGGTACGTGAACGAACTAGTATCCCACAGCGTAAGTCTAACTGCCCATTTCCAACATTTACAGAATCAATGACACTTACAAGACCGACAATGCCATCGCGAAAGGATTGCCTCTCATCATCTGCACACAGCACAGCACAACCGCATGCATCTGCATGGGGACCGAAATGAGATAAGGTGAGGCCTTGCGTGTATGGTCTGCATGCTCATCACATGCACTGGAGTGGTACGCCTCTGCAGATGAGCTTTTACCAATGCTGCGCACGCGGTACGCTTCCATATCTGCTCGGTTCACTTGCGTGGCCGGCGACTCGAGGAAGTGCTGTGCAAACTCGGCCGGCGTGCGCGGCGGGGGCATCGCGGTCACAGGGTAGTCTGCGAAGATGCACCGGCTTACAGGGTCCATAACAGATACCAGGAAATCGGACGTCGTCTGCTGGTTCGCAGGCTTGTACCCAAGATCGATGAAGTAGTTGCACGCCTCGGCGGCTGGCCCAAAGTAAGCCATGCATCCCTGGTTAATAACACAGACCTGCATAAATGTGTATGAAGTCTTCAATAGTAGAGGAAGATACACTGGTGCTTGCCTTGTCGAACAGATGATAGAGGCTCTCACTGGCTTGATACAGTGTGACGATGCTAGTCATGCATGTCAAGTCCGTAGCAATGCACAGAGCTTGGATGAATCCAAGTGCCGTTGAAGCATCGAGACCGCGCGTCTATCAACATCTTACCCGCTGGATGAAAATATGAAGTACTATTTTGAACTTACAGCGCTACCAATTATGAATAGTCAGCTCTGCATGATAGAAAGTATAGATGTGACTCACTTATCCCAGCATGCAATGTTTGCGCGTGCAGCTAGCACCTCACAGATTGAAACATGCTTCTTCTTGCCTCTGGACGCACCACAAATTCTTGCGTCTCCAACAGCCATTTGACGTGCATGCTGGAGCCCCATGACCATCAACAAAATGTCCGTGACTTGGTCAACATAGGCTTCACGGCTTTTGTATGACTTGTCGTCGCCAATACGATGGTGCTCCTTGGGGGCTCGACAGCGAGCTGCAAATTGGTGGCTACAGTCACGTGATTCTGTGCCAAATCTCCGAGTGCTTCAAGCCACTCGTTCTTGAAGGACTTGAGTGTCTGCTCCTCGACCAAACCGGTATAGAACGTGTAGGTATAGTAAATGAAGCTCTGCAGGTATTCCATGGCGACTAGCGATGCAAGTGATGCACATTGAAGAGACTCGAGGATTTTGTGAAAGCCATTGGTACACAGTCACGCGATGGTGTTATATTTCTTGGGAATGCTGCGAAGAGACACCGACACGCTTGGCGCAAGTGAGATTTCAAGTGGGTTGTGGATAGTATAACCAGTCTGGACTCTGGAAAAACGATCAGGGGAAGTCGGATAAGAATGCTGATGTTGCGACACTTACGCCTTATGATCGTTCAGCTGCTTCTGCCATTTGTCAATCTCCTGTGTGCCGTTGCATTGACAGATGGGAGAGTTAGGTGGGAGTGACAACATTGACAAAGGACTGAGGAGTTCAGAGTTGGAGGCAAGTGTCCAAAAAAGGAAAACGAGCCCGATGAGGGCCTTGTCGGGCTCGTTTTCCTTTTTTGGACACTTGCCTTGAGCTCTCAGCACTCAGCACGGAAGCCTCTACATAGCTCCATTTCTTACTTGTTGACGCCGTGCTAAAGTGCCATATTATCACCACAAATTACCTCGATTTGTATCAAGACATCAACTTTCTGTTGAGGTTGAAGCGTTTTTATGTGGTCTGCCACAATCACGCTGTAACCGCGTTATCCGAAATAGAATTTATGGAGGAACACTGGGCAAGTTCTTTGTTTTTCCCCTCTCTTTGAGCGTTTTCTTAAACTGGTATAGTTTGGTTTACGCGATGAAGTGATCAGAGAATTACATCGTCCTGAAATTCTTGAATATGTGGACAATTGTACATATTTTTATGGATCTTATAGCCTGATACTATGTTATCTTAACTTTTATCTTAGACACTTCTACCTATAAACATGTTCTATCTGTCTTATCTATTTGAGTTTATATACAGAATGTAGATATTGCTTCATACATCCGCGATGTTGTTGAGTTGAGTCGAGGTGAAATTTGCAGAGTGGAGGACTGGTTCTAGCGGGCGCAGTGATTCGTGACTAAGGAGACGAAATTTTGAGTCGGTGAGAAGAGTCGGGATCTGCCTCTGTTAGCCTACGGTTGGTTGGCGCAGACGGACCTGCGTTTCTGCAAGGAGAGAAAGCGGCAAGGAATTTGTGGTATTCCATCATGTGAGTTAAGAAGTGATTCAGAGCGAAGGCAGCACCTTACCATCCGTGCCATGTACTGCAGATGCCCCATCAGGCGATCGTGTGCAAGACGCATGTTCTTTGACAGATGTGGGCTATACAAGTTGAAAAAGATCTGGGGTGTTTCTAGAGAGAATGTTTGGGCCTCTGTTGCTATCACAGAATGAGCTTCATCCACGACATCTGCACACAAATATGTATACGCACGCCAGAAGTTCAGATACAAATCCTCCACTCGACAAAGGAACGGCTCAGCGTTTGAAGAATTCGTGATCAACTAGATTTCTTCAGGGCATATGTGCAGGCATAGGTCGTAACAGGACTGTACAATCTGCTAACAAGTCTTCATCAGTACCCAAAAAAGCGCATCTCATGGCCTCTTCCCATCGCTGTTCACCGTAAGTATTCACGAGTCACTAATGAACGTGCTTGCCAGTGAATTTGGCGACACCAGCACCTGAAAAAGAAGCAATAAATAAACATCAAGAAAGTGGACTGGAAAAGTCATCATGTTGGATGAGACCGGTGAGCGTCGTCGAGGTGAAGCAGAGCGAAAAGGAACGTCGCGACCAGATCCGCCGCCACCCTCGACCGGTGACGGTGACAACTTCAGGTGGCAACGAGAACGGGAAGCTGCTCCATCCATGCTGCAGCCAGATCCTTTTATAAGTAAATGAAATAAATAAAGAACATGTCAATAAACAGAGAGTCAATAGGAACAGTGTTATTGAGATCACCTGCATAGCACAGATCCCATCATTGTGGAAGACGTTGTGCGTCTGTAGGACCAGCGGCAGGCGTGGAATCATATCTTCGAATTTTACCCTCAAAGCGCAAAATATGCTCCCTCACCCTGTAACCCCGCATATGGTAGCTGCAATAAAGAGTGCCAGCGGGAACCATCTCCATTACGATTGGTCCGGATCCAGGCCCATGGGACGGTGGCTGGAGGTGGTCAGGGACATCACCACTCCAAAAACGGAGGGGGATCTGGCGGAGCGCTTCATCGTCGACCTGATCACGCCGGTACGCAGCATTGCGCTGTAGCTGCAACTCGTGCAGAGGTGTGAGTGCACGTTGAGCGCTGCTGTCGTATGCATTGGTGTTGTCATGGTCGTGTCGGTGTCCAGCGTGTCCTGAAGGGTGCATCGCCGCTGCTTTGCCATGGGCAGAGTGTGCGCGACCATGGATCGGGACCATCTTAACCCCGGAAGCGTCCGAGGAATTGTGGCTCATATGAATGAGGGTCGAATCATGGCATGCTAGAATGGCGGCTGAGAAAATGGTTGGCCTGGACGCGCCTCTACAAGCTTGAAACATACCATGGGAATTGCTGCTTGAGGCCTGCACAAGGTTTACCACCGGTAAAGAGTCATGTTGATGTTGCTGGTGGTATTGCGTACGGTCAGGGGCGCTCATGCCGTGCTGGGCAACTGCAGCACCAATGATGTTTGCACGCACCTGGTGGGCCGAAACGAATTCGTGGTACGTTGGCGCGGGTGGAGCGTGTTGAATCTCGGTTTCGGAAAAACTGGTGTTCATCGAAGATCCTTCGGAGGGCACCGACACATGGTGGAAGCCCATATGGGTTTGCTGGTGCTCGTATCGCTGCTGAGTGGGGCTCAAAGATGCGGACCGTAAATGCGGTTGCGATGCGATTCCAAGGCACGGCTGTCCGTGCAAGGATTGCTGTTCTGGTGATGTCGCGGCACGATCGCCGAAGGCAGTAGGGGTCGTGCCTGACGCCTCGGGCGATATCGAGGACCCCCATTGCAGAGTCTGTGTTTGTGTAGATGTGTCGGTGGGTGGGGACTGAGCCGAAATTTTCGAGTAAGCGCTATACGTGCGCGAGATTGGTCTGCGCGGTGCGGTTGCACTGGTCTTGGTCTTTGGTGTGTCTGACTTTATTTTCTTGCTGGTACGAGTGCTTTTGAAGAGCCCCTCGGGAACAGGCGATAGATTGGGGAAGATATCGTCCACAGTCATCAGATCGTCCACAGACGCTTGTGTGAAGTATGCAGTGAGGTGCCATCTGGGTACAGCACATATATACAACCGATTGGGTAAGATGACGCAGCAAGCGGAAAAACTCAAAGTCGAGTACGCACTTCCTGGTTGGCTCACCGGGCGAGAATGTGGCCCATACGGAAATAGTTTGTTTGACTGCATCAAGACGGTTAGATTTTCTTCTTCCCCGTGACAGTGGCGACACAAAAGGGCTGCATGTAACGTACCTAATGGTTTCCAATCACAAGGGGGGCGTACCTCTGGTGCATCGCTGTGAATGAAGCTCGAGCAACGCTTTTTGATGGGGAATGGACGAGTCGCTGCGCACCTCTGTGGAGTGTACTTCTCGTAATAGAACAGAAAGTCCTGGTAAGCAACAGGTTGAAACACCTTGCTTGAAGATGAAAGAAAAGTGATGTCCTTACTTCGCGTATGCGAGAGGGGCTCCATCGCCTGCCCTCAGTGAAGTGCTCCATACATTGGCTGGTGGGAGAATCAGCCCAACCCCGTTCTTCTGCAATCATTTGTCAGTAAAACCTTGTTTTGAACAGCACAGGGACCACAGCACGCACCCCAGACGTAGATGCAACCTGACCTGAGTGCATTGCGCTCATCAGGATCAAGCCGACGGGTGACCATCTGCAAGAGCCCACGATGGATGGCATAGAAGATCTTATACGCATCCTCAGTGGAGCGGATATGGATGTTCTTGCACGTCGGCTGCTGCATAGTGTTTGATGTCCTTCAAAACAGGCTAAAAATGTTTCATCAACGTCAAGGGCAACTATGGCAGACGGAAAGCCGACTCACAGAGAGCTGCAGCAAGGCAAAGGCTGTGTTTGCGCGAGCACAGAGGGTCAAACTAAAGTAGGCAAAGCGCTCAACGAGGGCAGAGCAGACTAGGAGTACGATGGTAGAAGGAAGGAGAGGCAGACCAAGTCTATAGGTCGACAAGCCGGGAGTTGGTGGGTATGTATGAGGTGCTAGCATGGACAGAGCCGTCAGCGACGCCGGATGACACAGTAAGCTAGATGAAGGGTAATGGCAATTGTCGTGGATGGGCGGGGTATGGCATCGTATAGAGAGAAGAGGCAAGGACGGAGAGCCGCCTGCAAGGCTGTCCAAAAAAGGAAAACATATGCGGTCGAGGGGTGACCGTGTACGTTTTCCTTTTTTGGACAGCCTTGCCGTGCTCTTCGTTCGTTAACGCCTACCGTCCGCCTCTCTGTTGGCGCTGCTATCTGTCGCTCGTTTCTTCCATTCCACTCGTTTTCTACCTTCCCTTCTAGAGACTAGTCCAACATGCAGCCTGGCCGCTCCCCTACTGCTTTGACGCCCGAACAAGCTGCGCGCGCCGCGCTCACATGGCTTCCAAGACCGGACGCCATCATACATGGCGCCGCTTATTCTCACTCTGAGATTCAAGAGCTCGAGAGCTTGCGCCTCTTTTTCGCCCAAATGGTGACTAGCAACGTTGCTTCAACGAACTTGACGCCCAGCATATATCCATCCCCAAGTCCCAGTCTACGCAGTTCCCCATCCCCGTCGTTGGTTTCGACCGCGTCGTATCCCGTTTCACTGCCACAGGCTTCGCCGTCACCATCGCCACCAGACACATGGCAAGCTGGCGCCATGGCTGCAGCCGTTACTATTGCCAGCCAGCGGCACGCTCCCCCAAGTCCCAGTCTATGCAGTTCCCCATCCCCATCGTTGGTTTCGACCGCGTCGTATCCCGTTTCACTGCCACAGGCTTCGCCGTCGCCATCGCCACCAGATGCATGGCAAGCTGGCGCTGCGGCTGCAGCCGTTACTATTGCCAGCCAGCGGCACGCTCAGTTACTCGCAGTCGGTGGCTCGTTGCCCACAAGCTGTGCCACACATCAAGTGTATCGGCGACGTGCTGCTTCAGATCCTTTGTCCAACATCTCCAGCAACGCTGCTGCTTACGACGATCGCCAAGTCCCACTGCTAGAGGCCCCGGTACGTTCATTACTTCAGCTCCTCAGTCTTCTTTTCATTTCTGACAGTGTAATACTGTTATCTTTCAGTCACCAACTACAACATGCCGGCGACCACTGCCTGACGCTAATCCAACATCCTCGGATCCATCCTCGGGCCCATCTGGTGAGCCACTGCCGGACTCGAACCATGTTAGCGCCAATGCCAATACGACTGGAGGCCGCTGTCACCGAGGTGGCAAGAAGAACAAGAAGCGAAAGTCTGCGGCTACGCAGCAGCGTGAAAAGCGGCGACGCATTGGCGAGTACGGCGCCCTGGAGACGTGTTTCAGCGTCTCTAAGACACCCATTCCCAACGACACAGGCCCTGCTTTAAAGGCTGCTGAGGCCTTCGTGAACAACCTGTCCATGCAAAACAAGTCAACTCTCGGCCATGGAGCATTCAATGAGTGGGTCAAAGCGGTTAAAGGAGCGCTGTACAGTCACAGCTGGAGATCGATGGAGGTGGCACTTTCTGAGAATTCTCTGGAAGCGCTCATTTTGCGATGTCGCCGTGTAGACTCTGTTACTCAAATGGTCGACTTCGTCACTGCTGTCAACCAAATGCAACTTGCGGCAAAGGTGAATAGGTACGCTCTTTTGTATTTCATCTGTCTGCTGTCATGACCTAATCCACACTGGTAGCCTGATCTACGACCATAAAAAGGCCTATCCTGAACAACAATCGCTCAAAGTACGCGGCGTTTATGCAAGTTTGACGATGACGACCGATGAGCGCAAGCTGCAGCTGCGCACGTTCAAGAAATGGGTCAAGTGCGGAACATACTATGCCAAATTGGCGGCAGCTGGTGAGATTTTTGAAGATTGAATATCTACTTTTCTCACGCGGTTATAGGCTCGGTTTATGCGGTGCTTCTGGTTGCGATGTGTCACCAAAGATATGGATTTCAGTGTTTGTTAGCGCACGAGATTGATGTGCTCTGTAATCACTTTCGACGACCGGACAAAAGTACGTATACAATTTGCTTTTTTTCAATCCTGAATTTCTGAGCTTCAAATAATAGATACTCGAATTGGGCGTGCAATATTTCACCTAATTTCAGTCATCGCGTCGTTGCGAGTGGCTTTGCCCTTTCAGTTCGACTCCATGTTTTCATCTGAGCTTTTGTCAGAGCTCAACCTCACTTCAAGTCTAAATGCATCCGACATTCGTAGAACGGATATTTTCTTTGAATCATTCCAGTTCAAGTGCGTCTTGATTTGACTACATGGTGACTGATTCCTGACTTTTCATGTAGTGACTTTTCTTCGCTCCGACGTGACCCGGAGGCTTGGGCACCATGTCTCAAGCCTGTACCAGCATCTAACGGCTCTTTGGTGGGGGTTTCAAACCTCAACACCTTTGTGCTTCCAGGCGTTTCGTTTGAGCTCAATTCAACTAGCTCTCACGATGAAGTTTTGCCTTCACTTCCGCCTACATCGACAGTCCCATGCCACATAATTCGGACGCCGTACAATCTCCGGCATGACGACAATGTTATGTATCCATGGCCAAAGGATAAGAAAGAAAGAGCTAAGTATGACAATCATCATCGAGGATTTGCGGCGACTGCACCAACCCCGAAGTCGCTAGTTGAATTTCAGTCAATGGTTAGTCCTAGTGTCTTCTATTTTCTGCTAAGCTTATCTTTCTTCAGCATGCAGACCTCTTCAACGATGACGGTGTCAAGGCTTTGCATGGATATTATGTACAACTGGCGCAGGATTTGATTGCAAAGTATGTGGACCACTTTCATTTGTATTATCATGTTTCTCAGTATTTTATAGTAATAAAATCAAGCTGCTAGCAGATGACGACTCCCTCTTTGCCTTTATTGATGGCACCATGCCTGATCACCTATGGGATACCCTTGAGGATGCTGTCACGATGTGCTTTGCAGTCGACGATAAAGATGACGAGGGCATTTTAGCTGACATTGACACTTCTCAGAATCCAGAAGGGCCACAGCCTCCCAATTTCACTGCCTTACATTTCGATTATTACAATCGAATGTCGCAAAAGGTGTGTACAACTGTTTCTATTTTTGCACTTAGCTAATTGGTTGTAGGGTCACAATGCACCAGATGCTCACCCCAACTACCTACATAAAGACAGTTCCTCGCGCGTTGATCGAACACAATTTGTGCCGCTTGCTGCTACAGAGATGCACAACTACCTATGCGAGTATGAGAATCTTTGTTTGGCCATGGAAGGTGTATTTGAATGGGTAGAGACGAGCGTAAGTTTGTGAACTGGCTATGAAATATCTATACTAACTTTTTTTCAGCTTCGAGAGAATTGTCCAGAAGAGTTTGAGGAGATTCGAATTTTTGCAGAAATTTTGCCATGCAATAGCAGTGCTCCGGCGTACCCTTTTAGTGGGTTTGTAATAAACTTCAATGTTTGTACACAGATTCATCGTGACCAGATGGACAAGAGGACTGGTTGTGGCGTTCTCACTGTAGGAAAACACAAGGGAGGAGGGCTAGCAATGGTAGAACCCGGAGTTGTCATCAATACAAGAAATGGTGACTTTGTTTTTTTTCTTTCTCGCAATATTTCTCACTTCAATTTACATTACTCTGGAAAACGTGCGTCCATAGTTTTTCACACTGATGCTGATAGTAGTACTTGGATTAATGATCGTAATGGTTGGGATGGTCACCTATATTTTTGTGGTAAACCTGGTATTCATACTCTTCATCAATAGTTTTTTTACTTTTAATAGCAATGAAGACATCTCGCAATTTCACGATTTCACGATCTGAGTTTGAACTTGAGCATGCCATCACTGAGTCAATGGTGAAGTTGAACTTGATCGAATTTGTTGAACTCGCCAAACTGGTTGAACTCGCCAAACTTGGCACAAACCTTCACCAGACTATCGTACACTCTGTTGTTGGTGCTTTTTTGAGTGTTTTGAATGACTTTTCAGCTATGAATATCTGTTTTAGGTCCATGCTTCGTACCTTTATGACAAGGAAGACTCTGACATAGAACATGTGCTTTGTTTTACGAGGGATTGCTCCTCGCGATCTCTAAACTTTAACCGCGGTACGAGAACACTCTTTAGAGTCTTTTCTGAGTGCTGATCATCATGGCATGAGAACTCTCTGTGCTACCATCTCTGAATTTCAACCATTGTGGTATGAGGCAGCTCTACATCGCCATCCCTGAACACCAACCATTGCGGCATGAATATACTCTTCGGCTTTTTTTCTGAGCACAGGCCAGGTTGGTGCGAGAATGCTCTTCGGTATTTTTTTTTTCTAAATGCTGATTACCGCTCTTCGCTGTCATCCCTGAATGCCAACCACTGCGGTACGAAAAAGCCCTACCTACATCGTTATCCCTAAACTCCAAGCATGGTACGAGAATGCTCTTCGGTATTTTTTCTGAGTACTGATTACCGCTCGTCGCTGTCATCCCTGAATGTCAACCATTGTGGTATGAGGCAGCTCTACATCGCCATCCCTGAATACCAACCATTGCGGCATGAATATACTCTTCGGCTTTTTTTCTGAGCGCAGGCCATTATGGTACGAGAATACTCTTCATTGTTTTTTTCTAAATGCTGATTACCGCTCTTTGCTGTCATCCCTGAACGCTGACCATTGTGGTACGTGAAAGCCTTATGCTGCTATCCCTAAACGTAAAGCATGGTACGAGAACCCTCTTTGGCATTTTTTCTGAGCGCAGGCCATTATGGTACGAGAATACTCTTCATTGTTTTTTTCTAAATGCTGATTACCGCTCTTCGCTGTCATCCCTGAATGCCGACCATTGTGGTATGAGAAAGTTCTACACGGCTATCTCTCAATACCAACTGCAGTGGGAGAACACACTTGGGCATCTTTTCTGAATGCTGACCATCATGGTACTAGGAGGTTCTGTGCCGCTGTCCCTGTGCTGCTGTCTTTATGCCGCCATCTTTGTGCCGCCATCCGTATGCTGTCATCCATGCGCTGCCATCCGTGTGTCGCCATCCGTGTGTCGCCATCCGTGTGTCGCCATCCGTGTGTCGCCATCCGTGTGCTGCCATCCATGTGCCGCCATCCCTGAATGACAATGCATATGAACACATGGTGTTTCAGCGTATATTGAAGACAGTAGTCTTTTATAAATAAAAGTGCTGAACTTTTAACAAGGTATTCTTCTTCACCTCAATCTTATCTCTCTCTTCTCTCGCTTTTTGCTCTTGCTCATTGTCTTCTATATCTAACTTGGTTATTTATCATGTCATCTGCCCGTCGTGCTCGTGTCTCATCAGCAACTCGTACTCATGTCCCATCGGCAAAGGCCAAGCCTGTGCGTGATGTGGCTGCTGTGCAAAAAACTATGGCGGCAGAGACAGCTCGTACTAAGCGTGCTATGGCCAAAGCTCAGAAGGAGGCCAAGGCTGATGCTGCTCGTAAAACTGAGGAGGAGCGGGTCAAAGGTATGCTAGCTTTTGTGTTTAAGATTAATGATGACTTGTTATTTAGAGATTCGTAAACGTGCTGCAGAAGCACTTGCAAACGAGGCAGACAGCAATTCCGATGATGAAGACTCTACTCCTCACACGTCGCTTAAGAAGAAACGCCGCTATGTTTCGCCTGTACGTTCTGTTCCCGACAATGAAGGTGATGAAGACGATGGCAGTAATGAGGAAGAAGACAATGGCGGTAACGAGCAGGAAGACATTGGCGGTAATGAGAAGGGAAATGATGGTGATAATGAGGAAGAAGCAGATGATGTGGATTCCGTTGAGGGCGGTAAGTTCCAAGATCATTTGTACTGGACAATAGTGAACGTGTTCTATATATATTAGGTTTTCATGGTGACTCCAATCAGGAGGACGCTGAAGACAATCCTCAGGATGAAGAAGATGAAGATGCCAATGAAAGCATGGATGTTGTTTCATTCCATGATAATGGCGTACGTTGATAGTTACTTTTACATTTTTCTCTGACTTTAATATTTTCAGATAAACATTGAGGAGTTGCCTACTAAGACGCCTGTCAAGAGGGGGCGCATTCGTACCTCTCACAAGATCACGCGAAACCATTTTACTCCTATCTCTCTATCTCTCGCAGAGAAGGCTAAGCGCATGCACCGTCAGCGTATCTGTACTGAAGATGGCTTTCCCGTCAATAAGGATGCCTTTACCCATAAGAGTCTTCGTCTTGCGGCGGTCACCGGCCTCACCAACGACATCCTAAAAGAGAAGCTGAAGAAAATTGAAGCCGACATTGAAAGTCAGAGTCGCATATTCCAATATGTACGTGCTTTGATATTTCTCGACTTTTGCTGATTATTTTCAGGTCAATTATTCTGTGGGTGGCATTCATGGCGATATCAAGAGTAAGGCAAGGACTATGCTCTCAGGCCATTATAAGATTCCCGGCAATCTCTCGAAACAAGAAATTCAAGAGACTGTGGCCTGGCTGACGTCAAAGCGGCTTTATGTTTATAGCGATGTCGACGTTAAGGTATGTATTTAGAACTTAGAAGACCTTGACTAATCATTCTTTCCTTTTAGAAACGCACTTATACCAAGACAAAGCCTTATCAGCATCCCATATTTTTTGAGGTTTTACAAGCACAGTTTTGCTCTGGTTCTGGCCGTATGGATCGCAATACGCTTGCAGTTATGGTGTGCAAGAAGGAAGTTCCCATGAATCTTATCGCTTTGATTGCTACTGCAGTGAGTTTTTGTCAATCTCTTTATGTTTAATTGCTTACAGACATAGATTGATGCTGCCCTCGCTGAATGGGTCACTGGTGAATATTGTCAAGTTGAGTTCTCCGACGACGCTTTCGCTTCTCGGTAAGTATCTGTTCTTTTGATATACAATAATTAATATAGATTGGCAGTTACGAAATCCACTGCAAGACTCTCAAAAAACTCTCGGAGAACTCGCCAACATATATGGCCTATGTCAAGCAGTTTATGCTGACGAGCGTTCTGTAAATATCAATATTGGTTATGAACTGTGGCTGATTGTTTTATTCTTTTAGCTCACGCACGAACAAGTCTCATTTGTTGGCTTTACAAGAAGATGACTCTGACGATGACTTTGACTACGATGCATTGGAAGCTGATGCCCAATCTTGTCTCGCTCCTGCTCAGGAAAAAGATGAGGGTATTTGATTTTTCAAGCTCCCTGCATTTTTTTTCTCTGATATTTTGCATTTTTGGCGAGGTTTTATCTTCTTTTTCTTTAGTATTTTAATTGTTTTATTTTTTTCATTAATTTTCGTGTCGCTTTTTTTATATATTTTTTATATGCAATTATCACCATTTCTGGCTGCATAGGCATGTGTGAGTAAAAGAAGCAGAATTCTGCCCAGTTCACTAAAGGTATACTAGGGAAGTATTGAAGATAGATTGTGAAGTTCTGATTCCTAAGACTTGTACTTAAAATGGAAGTTAGAAGTTATACTAAGTTGTATCAGAGCAAAAATGAAAACTTAAGAGCTCTTGTAAATATTGACTTCCAAAATCTCAGATAAATAGAAAGTATTCCCAAAGCAGATTTAGTTAACCTGAGGCACTCTGGAGTGACCCGAAGTCACGGGAGGCAAGAAGGAGTGACCGGCGGTCGTCGCAGGGCGTCAAATTGACCAAACACCCTAGGATAACCTGTGATGCTCTAATTCCTCTCGGTGCTAGTTACATTTTTCCTGATGGATGCGGGTGCATCTGCCATCCGTGAGTTCAAATCTCCATACTCAAAATTTTGGGTTAGTAAACTGCATCATATATTGTATAGCCTCGGGCCCGTCGAGCGAACCATCGCAGGCTTCAACCACTTCAACTAAACTGAAGTCTTCGAATCGGATGAAGCCTTTGAAGAGCAAGACAGCCCGGTATGTTGCTTTACGTTGTCTCTTATCGTGATACAAGGCTCATTTAATATTCTACATGTTTAGCAACCTCTGTGCAATTGACTGGTGCAAGCAGTTCCCGCACGGCACTACAGAGGAATTCAAGGCATACTGGGATGCTTTGGACAAGACCCTGGCCACACAGGTGAGTTTTCCTTGCTTATTCATATCCCTGGCGGGCTCACAAGCTATGTAAACAGAAATATGTGGATGTGTCTCAAGCCACTCGAGAGAGTACACAATGAGAGGTAAGTTTTTCTTCCTTTAAACTTGTTACCTCCTACAAAAGTTTACGGAAGCTTCTAAAGGACAGGCCACCATACAATGACGACATGGATCTAAGGACTCGCTTCGCTACATTCAGTGTCGCGCTAGGCCACTGCTCGAGACACTGCATATTTTGTTTACGCCATCACCCATATGTCTTACATTCATTCCAATGCCCCGCTGGCGTATATATAACCTACCTGCTGTATATTTTGCATATGATATTAAACAGTACTGCTTGATATAGTAGTTTTAATGACTAATATACTGCCTCGTTTTGCGTCGTTTCTAAAAATACTATGGCCACAAAGCAAAACGAGAGGAATTGATGCATTGTCGATTTGCATCAAACCTAGCTGACAGCGTCAACTGGTGGTCGATTTTGGCCGTTTTGCATCGAGAAAACCATGGATATTCTATGTTTCCCGACGCTAGTCAATGCAAAACGACTGCATCAAAATGCGTCGATTTGCGTTGATTTGCGTCAACCATTTTTTTGCTGGGACTCAGCCCCCGGTCTAGACAGCATTGGTCACGCCCCTTGCATGAACAGCTGCGGGTTGGTTGAGTTCAACTATTACAAGGGGAAGCCCACTAAAAGCATTGCCTGTTGGTTGAGCATTTGGACTTTTTTTGAGCTATATTATTGTATTTGGTGCCTAGGACACCTATAATATTATTTTAAGGTGTTTTAAAGTTATACAAATAAGTACAAACAAACCAGAAAAAATGAAATTTTTGCATTGCTTTTATTGCACACTAAGTTTGGTGTTCACAGGCAATTGCTAGTTATTATTCTTATAAGGGCAAATATAAATGTTGATGATGTGTTTGCATAGAAGTGCAAGTGATTTTTTCCATGGCACAAAATTAGTAACATTATATAATGAAAGTTTGAGTACCTCAAACTTGATCAGGACTAGACATATATAACCTAAGGTTTTCCAGGTTCAATCTCTGGCTAATCCACCATGTATAATATATATGAAGCATAGCAATTATTTGCATTCTAAGTAGTAGCACTAGCTACTGGGAGTTTGAGTGAGTATTATTGTGTTCATAGTGTTCTCACAATTGAGTCCCACATTGTTCCGTATGATAAATTTGTATTTACCTACAGTTTGTGCATAAATGCATTTCTCCTCATATGTAAGTCATGACTATTGATTTGTTATTTTTGTTTTACATAACATTGTCAATAACAATATATACTTATGTATACGCTCATATACAGACAAGCTTCCACTTTCATATGTGCCTCAGCACATATAAGACATATTTGTTAGACTCAGCCATGCTTAGGTGCCGGCCCTTGTTCGCGATCATGCCGACTTGACCGACACACACTGTCACACAGCTTACATAAAGTATGTACATTATACTTTTGGCATACCCAAAAATTTTGGAAAAAAAAAAAACATTTGAGCTTGTATTTGGACGTTTTTGGCCTCTCCGAGATTCTGGAGTCCGTTTGGCCTCAAAAAAATTTGTCGAGTCTCCACAAGTTGTTGACTTTGGCTGTCCAAAGCTATAGGACCTCAACGTGGCCAGAGCGTTCAGATGGTGGCCCTGCTGCAGCGCATGTTCAAACGTTCAGATCTGAAGCCGCTGTTACAGTTCGTCAGCATTGTTATGCGAAAGCGGCCCGTGGCCAACCATCCCTACTGGACCAATTGCGATGGAGGTCGCCAGCATAGGAAGCAATTAAAAATACATTGATAACCATCAAGCTGAAGTAGGTACAATTCACTCCCTGACATCGGTCCTACAGATGTTCAACTTCCACCTTACTTTCTGTATGCCGTAAACACTGCGGCATGATTATCCAGCTATGCTCTTATAACATATTTGTGTCGCAACGACACAAGAAGTATATCTTCCAACTGCAAAATCGACCACCCACCTGCACAACGAAACAGACTGTAAAATGGTTCTCATGAGTATTGACACAGTGCTCTCTTCCATCAACCTCTCCTTCGCTACCATGCCTTACCTTTATCTCATAACCGTACCAGCCGCAATCGTGTTCATTTATGCTGCCTTGTACCTCTATCGCGATCTCTCCTCAGGCCTCTGAGATCTGCATGGGCCGAACAACAGCAACTGGCTCCTCGGGCATCTGCCTAAAATGTTTCGCACTATAAGCACGACCTCAAAGCTCTGTCAAAGCCTACGTCATTGATCTGCTCAAGGATCCTACGTGGACGGAAACTTCATCTCGGTGGATGCAGCAATATGGGCCAACCTTTAAGTATCACTCTGTGTTTGGGGTGCGACTATCTCATTATCTGAACATTTTCATCGGTGCTAACATCTAAATTGTAGCAGCAACAGCTTTTTACCGCTGATGCCAAAGCTATCCGTCACATCTTGAACAACGATCACATATATAGAAAGCCGGAATCCACACGATACATACTATTGCAAGTCTTTGGACAAGGTTCAGAGCTCTGCGTCACACATTTTACTATTTTTTTTTGATACCTGCCGTAGGTCTTCCTGTGGCAGAAGGAGACGAGCACAAAACCCAGAGATGTGTTCTTGTGCATCATGTCTGTCTGTACGAAATTGTACCCTCTCACAACAGGTCTCCAATCAGAATCCCGCATTTGGTCCTTCGGCGATTCGTGGACAGACAAAGATTTTTGTGGAGTACACGTTGAAAGTATGTCTATTTATTTTATTTTTCTAGAAACGTGATGTGACTTTGAAGTTCTCGTTGATAGCTTCATGACACTTGGTTGGATGAATTATCTAGAACTGGCGCCGACAGCATTGAGGTCGACGTGGTGTCTTGGTTTGGGCGTCTGACGCTCGATGTTATCGGTACAGCAGGTATGTGCCTTAGGTCATGTGCAGTTTATCCCTCAAGAAACTTTTGAAGGATTCAACTACGAGTTCAATGCACTCAAAGGAGACGTAAGCGAATTAAAGGAGGCATACTCGACTATGTTCAAATTGTGGCCGGCATATCACCTCCGTGCTTTTATCCCTGCTTTTCGAATTCTCGTGAGCCCGTTTGACTTCACCTTCATCTGCTGTTAGCCTCTTTACTGATTTCAATAAAGCCCATGAAAGAAAGCGCAGAGTTTGTTTCAGCACAAGAAACTCTGAACCACTTAGGCAGACAATTTCTCCACGATGCCCAGGTATCTGCATCTCGGCAGGGGGAAACAGAAGAGAAGACGGGAAAGGCCTGAGACCTCCTCTCATTGCTGGTGCGCGCGAACACAATGTCGGATATCCACGCATCGATGCAAATGTCTGATGCAGACGTGATCTCTTGTGAGTGGTATCAGTCATACTGTTGACGTGTCTTATTTTTCGATATTCTTAGAGGTTCCCACATTCATCCTGGCAGCTCATGAAACCACAAGGTCCGTAGCGCGTGAATTGACTGACCATATGCTCAGTTCTTTTTTAACAGCATTGGAATCACCTGGACGCTCTTCGCGCTGACCCAACATCTCGAGGTGCAGGGAAAGCTGCGAGATGAGCTGGTCAACGTGAAAACGGACAGTCCGACGATGGACGAACTGAATGCATTGCCTTATCTCGACCGGGTCGTCCGGGAATCTCTGCGCGTGTACTCACCCGTGTGCAACACAGTTCGCATCGCTGATGTAGACGATGTAATTCCACTAAGCCGCCCTATCGTTGACAAACGTGGCGTTCAGCGTCGTGAGATCAGGTACGATGTGAGGTCTTCTTCCAGGCGGTTTGTGTGATGGAACAATGGCAGAGTCAAACGTTTTTTTATTTCTGAGAGCTGGGCCCCAGTTCTGATGAACTTCGCGGGGAGATCAAAGACGGTGTCGTCTTCTCTATCTTTTTCTGCTCCATTTTTTGCTAGGAATTTAGGTTCGTCGTCTTCGTTCTATGGTTTTTTCACCTGCATGCCCTTATATACCGCCATTGCTGGTATCAGTTCTGATCGCTGTCTCGTGCCGCTAGGAGGGAACCATGACTATACCAGGAGTCTGGGGCAACCAGATGACGTTCTCGGGCGGGCCCCATTCGTACATCGGCTATTCTCTTTTGCTCACGGTGTATTGTGACATGTATTTAGCTTCTATTTGGTATCAGTTTTTATCAATATATTCAGGATGAAAATCGCGGCTGTTTTTTTACCGCCCACAGGGCTTCGATATACCTCTGCTGTCTGGTTGTCTTGATTATATTCTTTTGGGATGCGTCAGGCAGCCTGTTCTTAGGACTTCATGTCCGAACCAGAGTACCCGTCCTGGCTCTTGCGTTTGTCTGCCCGTTCTTGATACAAGATCCATCCGTATAAATTGTCATAAGGTCATCGCCACTCCTTTGCACTTCTCTTTTCCTCATTGCTGGCTTCTCCGACGTATTTATGTCTTCTCTAAACACTCGAAAAACATTTTTTAACTGCCCATCCGATTTCATTTGTGGATTGAAGTGACCCCCGTTTATTGGGGGGGAGGGTACATCAGCAGAGCCAGGGGATTATGGACAGCAATACAATGGCCGTGTGGTCCAGTGTGCCACAGGGCTTCGAGTGCGTGTTCTTATTATTATTATCTGTTAGAGACTCAATGAAAATGGTTTTGCCACACGACAGGGCATGTAAGACTTGGGCCTGTATCTCTCGAGTGTCGGCGAATATACGCATAATTTGCAGAGTCATCCGGGGACGTGATGGTGTTTGGTTCATGGTGGTCGTGGTGGTCGTGGTGCGTTATATAATCGGACATATAGACAACTTGACCTTGATTTGTGCAGCATATGAGAGAGCGAGGGACCGTTCTTTGTATCATCATCGTCATCATTTAGAGCTATTACGCTACTATAGGTCTTGATAGTGTGCTGTATTTTTATGCTGGTCTTTTCGTCTATAGAAAAGTGCTTTGTTAGTCGCATGTGAAGTTGTCGTTTTTTATGTAACGCTGTTGCATTGAAACTGGTTTGAAAAAATGGTTTGACCTGGGCCTGATCGACCACTGCATCAGTTTTTGACCGATCGCATGCAAGGCTTGCAACTGAACCTGATGTGATTCACGATTCTACGTACAGGCTTTGAGCTGGTTTCTCCCGGTGTCTTCACTATTTTCATATTACGTCTGTTTTTTTTTTTTCTATTTTTCCTGCTGCTCGCAGTCTCATCCCCCCTTGTATGAGTGGGTGGTGATCGAGGGCCCTTTTTCTGGCCATTCGTGTTGACAACGTTGATGGGTTCAGATGAAATAACACAAGATGTACTCGTACTTGACCTTTCTTGTTCGCTATGTGTACACGTCGTTGTGTACTTATCTTGCCGAGGATCGTGCACGCCACAGCGAGTGAAAATGCTTATGTGCACTTCTTTAAGCTTCCAAACATCTGATTACGCGGCTCGCTTGACTTCAGCTACGCTCGTCGCTGGCGCCACTGTAGTCAAACACTCTTGTTTCCCTTGTAAAACATCTCTGTTTCTATTAAAGCTACTTTAATTATACGTACTGCGTAAAGTACTGTCAATATACCATCGTCGGAGGACAAAGGACTCGACAATGACGCCGGCGGATGACAGCAGAGTAACACCACCTAACGCGACGCTAACAGGTTCAGAAGGGGAGCCACCCTGGGCCCCACTACGTTTTCTGTGGCCATGGCCATCCCTGATGCCCCACTACTTGGAGCAGAATTGCGACAAGCGACTGGCATGACTCCGCCCTGCAGATTGTTGAATACGACGCCTTGGTGAGTTAGTACCAGAGTGAGACGTTCCGGTGAGTTACCCACAATTGTTGCTCGAGAGGTAGCAACCACTTTCGGATGCCGGGGGGAGCATATAGCTAGTAATGCAGCAACGGCAAACCATCAGCGCACATCACGGACTCCGCGCAAAGATGATTCCGGGGGGATATACCCGGCGTCTGCGGCGAGTATATTATTTGCTTAATAACGATGGAAAGCACCGTTGCGGAGCGGAGAAATACATCAGCATACGCCGATATATTCGCCCACCAACGTACAGAACCCGTTAATATCACAAACTAACACCGTAGGGCATACCAACGGTGTAGCCGCACTTGTCGTAGGGCGGCACACACCCGTGTTAACTAGCGCGCCGACCACTTAGCGAGGTGACCAGGAAGGCGGCGTGGTGCAGTACCCACCATAGCGGTATGGTGTGACACCGAAACAACAGACGACACCTGAGCAATGACCGGCACTGCCTCAAGCAGCGACGGTAGGCCAATGCCCAGCGCCGCAGGGGTACATGATCCCTCCGACGAGTTACGCGACAGGACCGGAGATGGGTCCAAGGTCACGTCGCTGGTGGCTATGGAATCTGGATACAGCTACGGCGAGCCAGTGAGTCCGTTTCAGTCGCGATCTGTCGATCCACAGTCAGCGGCGCGGTCCGTTGTGTTGCACTTGGCACATTATACACGGCATATACTTACCGGCGAGCGGTATAATAAACGGCAATCGACACCTGTTGTGCTATGCAATGTCACGACACAAATCGTAAACCAAAGCACGGACAGGGCGGCGGGCAATGGAGTACTAGGTATAAGTAAGTACCGGAGCAGGAACACGCTCGGTATATGCAATAAAGAGGTATCCGGTCCGACAGAGTGCTAGAATTTGCGCGAGCGAATGGCAAGCTCAGTCGAGGCTCGATAGCGAGCAGAACAACACCTGTAAATGAGAATGCGAATACACCCACTCAAGTGCAAATAAGTCGGTGCGCACGCGAGTCAGAGTTCTGGCAATGACGCTCGAGTTCTCCACTTGTATGAGTAGGTCTACCATCTAAATGGTCATGTCTGGCGTCGGGGGTATGGTAAGTGCTTCTTCCTATTCGACAATGAGCATCATCAATGACGCCACGACATGACAGGGCAGCAATACTTCGCTTTCCAGCGATGAAGAAGATGACGGCTTTAAGACTGCTTCGCCCGGTGGTGGTTCTACTCCACTCATAGGGGATGCTACTTTCAGTTTCTCGTCTGCTGTCAGTGTTATTGACATGTATTTTACCGTATCTACTTTTGTGCCTAACTTGTTCGACGTCATGGATGGTTGGGACTTGTGTATCATCTATACAACATTGCCTTGCCCACCGTCTTCCACAACACCTTGCCATTCATCGTCTTCGTCGATGCAATTCATCCATCCAGTAATCACCCTAATTTAATTATTCGATCAGTACCATTAGTCTATTATGGAATGGCAATCTCAGCTACACTAC
>KN882095.1:1427616-1472082 GCA_000934395.1 Fistulina hepatica ATCC 64428 | reverse complement strand
CTGACTATTAGTATTTACCTACGGATCAGTTCGCCTCGCGGTCGCGTGACTACGCATACATACTTCCTTGCGGACATTTCTTCCACTTACACCTGGTGCATGATGCATGATTCGTTGGTCCTTTTTCATATTTACACAAATAACTTGTCGTATGGGATGAAGCATTTTATAGGTTGAAATCACGAAATCTCTGCACCGACGTCCTCAAGAACGAGCTGCTTGAGATGCCTTATTGGAGAAATTATCCAAACGCCTCGCAGCTCCGACTTATCGCCTCCCTTTCACCGCAGGACTCGAGAAGTGGACAGCATCATACACGTGTAGAAGGAACACCTTTGCAATGTGGCGACGCGTCTAACTAGGCGCCCAGCACACTCTTTCGCCCATCATGCCAGAGTCTTTCAGAGAACGCGTCGATACTGCTTCAGCTATCAAAGGCATCCTCGATAGCTATCCGTTCGGAAACGGACTCTTGAGAGAATTACTGCAGAATTCGGACGATGCTAAAGCTACTACGCAGGTATGTACCGTCCTCTTTTGCGTGCCACTGCTGACGTGGAAGAAGATTTTCACATTGGATTGTCGACAACATCGAACTTCGTTTCTTCTTGATCCAGTCCTTAGTGGGTCACAAGGGCCGGCCTTGTTATGCGAGAATGATTCTGTTTTTCGTGACAGCGATTGGACGGCTCTGAGGACCATCCACGGGTCCAACAAAAAAGCCGACGAAACGTAAGAGTCACTGCAGCAGCTGTTTGCAGATTGTAACATCCGATATAGGAAAATCGGCAAATACGGTCTCGGTTTCAGGTCTTGTTACCATGTACGCCACATTTCGATTCTTCATTCAACTCTTAACTCATATCTCGCTGTCCACAGGTCACAGACAATCCGCACATACTCTCCTCCAACAAGCTCGTCGTATTTGACCCTCACGAGGAGTTCGCCACTCCAGGCGGTGTGGCCATCAATATTGCTGAAGAAGCCCAGAAATATGAAGATCAGTTGGAGGCATTCGGCCCATCCGTGGCAGACCCTGCAAGTTTTTCTGGTACTGTCATCCGACTGCCTCTCCGAACGCCCCAGCAGGCGAACAATTCGAGGATTCGCAAGACTTCGTTTTCAATTGAGGATATCCAGACGCTCTTCGACGATTTCATCGACAAAGAGCTGAAAGTCACTATGCTCTTTCTGCAGAATATACACTCCATTAAGCTGAGGCTCATCGACGTCGATGGAACTGAAATGACCCTCGCAAAGGTCTACATAGAGGATTCTCACCTCATCGCGCAAAAGCGTGTCATGAAAAGAGACTCGAAGACTCATTTCGAGACTTTCCGATGCGTCGTCCGGTCCAGTGTTCACGATCACGAAGATGCGCTGGCGTGGCGCATCTGCCACCTTGTCCTTTCTGATGAAGAAACAGCTAGAATCATGTCGGATAGGCTTGGAAACCAGGTCGAGCAGCGCTTGGTTGACGACAAGCTGTTTTCCCATATCGCGCTCGCGTTTCCTCTCCTACAAGCCATCGAAAATGGACGCCTTTTCACATTACTGCCTCTGCCAATCTTCACAGAGTTTCCGCTGCATCTTCACGCCATCCTGGCTCTTACGCCGGACCGGCAGGCGCTACGTAATCGCCAGGAAACGGGACTTAGTAGCGAATCAAGAGAAAGGTAGGATGTGTTCTGGTCATGTCGTGATTTTTCCTGAAACGTTTACTCATCAGACTGCTCGTCGAATGGAATCTGACTGTTTTCGAGACGTTCGCACCGCGTGCCTGGGCACGTCTTCTCGATATTCTCATAACCGAGGGGGAGGTGGGCGATGTCTGGAAAGCCTGGCCAAGCGTTCAGAAGACCGCGAACCAATACTGGCAGAAGTTGCCTGCTTCCGTGGCGGAAGAGGTCGTGCGGGAGGGCCTGGCCGTTTTCCCTCGTGTCCAGCCGCCGGACGCTGCACCTTCTTTCGTGCCTTTTCAAGGCAGCTTCGTTGCCCCCACAGATTTTCTTGACGATGTCTTGCAAGTCCTGACGAAGACCGGTCTTGTCATCATTCAACCTCCTACGGCGATGTTCGCCTATGATATCGCGGACAAACAGATGTTGAATCCCCGCAACATTCATCGTGTATTGCAGGTGAGGGTTTTATGGCACTTCTTGCAAGTCACGCATGTTGACTTAGGGCCAGACATCTCTGGTAGACTGCCTGACGCTCGAAGAGCGAATGATTCTGTTGGATTACCTTTTGGACTCGAATAGTATTGCTGACATTCCATTGATTCCCACAGTCGACGGCCATTTCGTCGCCCTGAGCATGTCCGCCTTGACCACCCAGTCATACAAAATTGCGACCCCCGATGTGGTCAAACTATTTGGTCATCTCGACCCTACTATGATACCTGCATCTTCTCTCTCCGTCAAGAGCCGCTCGGTCTTTTGCTCAGCATCATGCCCATTCAACGTGACCCAGTTGACAGTCTCGGACCTGCGTCGTCTCCTCATTCTACAAATGGCCGCCTCTACTTTCGCTGACACAGTCACGCCATCCCTGCTCTCGTGGCTCAGCCAATTTTGGGCTTGGATTGACAACTACAGGTTGTGGCTGCAAGGGTCTCCGGAGGGGGAGCTGCTCGATGCTCTTGAGGGCCTCCCAATTTTGCCTGCAACCACTGGACTGCTACGTTCCGTCCAGTCAGGCTACCTGTGCGCAGTCCGTCTTGATATTAAAACATGCTCTATCTTGCAGTCGCTCGGAGTGCCCTTCTTGGATACGAGCATTCCAGACGCGTTCTTGCGATCGCAAGGGATAGCTCGCGACGCTTTCTCATTGTCCTATGTTTTGGATAGCCTTGATATGCGCGAAGTTGAGCAGCTAACTGATTCTGAGCGTCCGGTCCTGCAAGCGTATTTCGCCGCTTCGCAGCATCTCCTGCAGCAGACACTGTCGTCCACGCAGATGGGGCGCCTCAAGCGTCTTCCAATTTTCCCAACCCTTGCTCCAGGTGTTTTGCCGCCTGCCTCTTCTATCTCGTCTCTATCCACAGCCGAGATTGTGTACATCAAGGATTCTCGCTGTCCGCTGCCTTTTATCGAGGACACCACCTTTGTGGATGTGTCAGATCATGAAGCGTTTAGACATGTTGCACTGCTCATTGATCCACTCGCGATTAAGAATGGCCTTGACGAAGTCGATATATTACGTCGTGCTATCAGCGTTTTGAGCAAACAGACGGTGGAGAACATGGACCTGTTGATGTCAAGAATTGTTCGTCGGATGATGGATCTTGGTCAAGCTTCCATCGACCAAATGAAGACCGTGCCCTTCGTTGTCACCGACAACATGACAAGACGTGCTCCGACGGACGTGGTCGATCCTCACTCTGAGGTTGCACCTCTGTACGAAGGCGAGGCCGGATGGCTTCCTGCAGGCGCGTATGCCTCTGAGTTTTTCGTTCCATTACAGCCGCACTTCCGGCAACGCCTGACAGCTGATATTGTACGAGAGCGGATCCAGTTTCTGTCTGCGCGAGTGGCGTGCTGCATGGAGGAGGACCGTCGTAAAGCACAAGCGCTGCTCAAGCTATTGGATTCTCAACCGTCTGCAGCTTTGTTCGACCCCGTTATAGCTATTGCTCCATGGTTGCCCACCGCCGATGGCCGCTTTTGCAATTCGGCGGAATGCCGTTCAGCCCTCACACGTGAAGAGGAGCTGCTCTTTGACCTTGCCCTTCCTTCAGTAGCCGTGAAAGTCAAGTCCCCAATGCTGAGGCGAGCGTTAACGTGGCATCAACCTCCTCGCTTTGAGGTCGTCCTCGAGCAGATGCAGCTGTCCGTGAAATTGAACCAGACTGACCAAGTCGGTGCCTCGACCCGTCTTCGGGCGCTTATCATCCATTTGGCTATTCAGTATCAATCCTCCGTCTTGAATGAAGAGCATCGGGGCAAGGTCACTTCACTTGTTGGCGAAAAGCCATGGATCCCCGTGGATGAGCAGACCTGTGTCGCCACGCGCCACGCCATTCTTTCTACTTCTCGATCCTTCCGTATCCGTGGCTCTTTCAAACGAGTTCGAGCAGGTTTCTTCTCCCACAAATATAATGTGTACCCCCTCTTGAAAGCACTTGGCTGCGAGGATCTGTGTGTCAATTCAATCACTAATACTATCTCTTGATTCTGACTCTTCGCAGGCCATCGCTCTCTGCACTCGTACACGAAGTCTCACAGATGGTCAAATCACCTTCAACGACCAAGGACGACATCGTGGCCCTACTCGAACAATGCGCGGCACGACTCTCAGCGACTGACCCATGCTCTGACTTGTCCATGTTGATGGTCCCTGTCGTCGCTTTGCGGCACGGCTCTATGACAGGTGTCGCTTTTGAACCGCTTGGCAGCTCGTACTACAACGATCTCCGACTGCAGGCATCATTCTCCTTTCCTCGTCGACCGTTTTCATGCCATCCGTGCGTCTCGGGTGACCTTGCTCAACAGCTGAAAATTCCCTTCGCTTCTGAGCTGAGACTTGAAGAAGACGAAGACGATGACGACATCGACGACATCGAGATGGGCGAGGACTTCACCTCACGGATAGCCGGCGTCTTGAGAGACTACGATATTGCATATGCCATCAACGAATTCATCGCCAATGCTGTGGACGCTGGTGCTACACGGTTTTCCATCTGTGTTGATGAGCGCACTTTCGGCGAGTCAAAAATACTGTCCCCAGAACTCGCACGGTTCCAAGGCCCAGCGCTCATCTTGTATAACAATGCCTTGTTCAAGCAGAAGGATTTTGAAGGCATACGTAAGGTCGGAACTGGTGGTAAAATAGATGAACCAGACACTATAGGAAAATTTGGGCTCGGCGCCCTCAGCATGTTCCATTTCACGGATGTATGCCTATCATTCAAGTGACGCGTGTGGCGTATTAACCGACCTTCATAGCTTCCCTGCATCGTTTCTGGTGATCGTGTTATGTTCCTAGACCCATCTGGAAAACTCTTGCCTCGCAAGAAGGGTAAGCGCCGCACAGCGTTGTACCGTTCAGTTTCTTCTCTTGCGTCCAAATTCGCCGACCAAATGGCGCCTTTTGAATCTCTGCACGAGTTTTCTAGTGCTCAAGACCGTTTCGAAGGGGTAAGTGCCTTCATAGTCGCCGAACACCTGTTCTTAAATGCTTTTGTAGACGTTATTTAGACTCCCACTGCGTCAGCAGCCAAGTAGACTGTCAGAAAATCTTCCCAGCATCACGGACATTGTTCAGCGCCTCAGGGCATCTTATCTTCGCCTCGCTTCATCATCAATGTTGTTCACGGATCTAGAGCATGTTGAAGCGCACTGGATCCATACGCCATCAGCATTTATTCGTGCACCCACCAAGCCACTATGGCGTGTTTCTAAATCCGTGACGACTGACGAGCCCGCGCCTTCTTCGATTATCGATGGTGCTACGGCAACTTCTCAGAGTGTGTTGTTGCTTCGTACCACGACTTGGGAGAAGCAATACGAAGATAAATGGTTCACGTGTCAAATGATATGGCCAGTGGCGTCTGTCCCGAGCGATCATGCGATCGTCCTTGGTCGTTATAAGATTCTATCATCGATAGTTGGTTTACGCTTTGCATTGGCGTTCCCGCTTCAAGCAGGGATAACCCGTATCAAAGAAAAATTACACCTGTTCTCCACTTTAATGCTTCCAGTTACGACTTCTCTCCCAGCGCATATCAATGCGCCCTTTGCTCTTTCGTCAGATCGAAGAACGATACGGTACGACCCTCCGGATCCAGCAGGCACACGCATCCCGGAGGCACGCTTCAACCACTGGATTCTCGTCAAAACGATACCAGCTTTGTATCAGTACGCTCTTAGCCGTATAAGATCAAAGATTGCTCACCCAGAGGATCTGTGGGCGCACTGGCCTCAGTCTGAGGTAGACGAGGTTTCACGTTCTGTCGTTGATGGATTCTTCGAGTCCCTCATGTCTACTCCCCATCCGATATGTACTACGACTCAAGGAGGTAGAGTGAAACCTTCAGATGCATTCCTCTCTTATGCGAGTCACCCACCGTCGCTTGTGCGTACGGCGCTGAACGCCCTCGAAGACAGCGGTATGATACGTCCGCCTTCATCTTTCATCACCTCTCGCATGAAGGGTTGTGGCACCGCCATGGCGACTGCCGAATTCATCCGTCGCATTCTCAGCGAGCAACACAATGCTCTACATAATTGGCTGCTATCACTTCCAAAGGAGGAACCGGCTCAGCATGTCTCGAGTATTCTTTCTTACCTCCTGGATGCCGAAGGAGTCACACTAGCGGGTCTTCCACTGCTTATTTTGAGGAACAATTCCTTTGCCGATTTCCCTCAGACGAACCAAACAATCTATTATATCCACCACCACAATATTTCAGATATTTTCCCTGAGAACAGGTTCCTGGCGTCGTGTTACGACAATGGTATTCTTACTAGACTGCTCGAGAGAGGGATAGCTGGCATCGCACGGCTAGATGGCGATGCGACTGTCTCCTTTATCAGAGGGAAGCTGGGTACTTCGTCCCGCACGTCCGTTTCTTTGGAATTGGCAAAGTGGATCCGCAGCGTCTGGAGAGCATTATACGACGATAAACGGCTCCCAGATTTCACAAAATGTTCGGCATTCGAAATTCTTCCTTTGTTTCAGACGCATGCAGGGGAATTCATATCCTTGGAGTATGCCAAAGTTCATGCGCTGCTGCCACCTCAATTCGCTCTCCGAACATGGGAGGACATTGTTAATGCCATTGAGCGTCTCGACATCCTCATTCTCGCCAATCGGGAAGAGAATCGGTGCTTATCGCAGGAGAGCCTTTCTCTGTCCGTCCTAGTTAACAAGCTGTCATCGACTGGACGCACGTTGAGTGACCTGTCCGCCGCAGATCATGAAACCTTAGCCAGCTGGATCCGGCAAGAGATGTCAACCGCGCTTCGCGATGCTGTAGGAAATTATGATCGACGGCGGCAATACCGCCAGCTGCCAGTTTGGAGAGCAACGCGAGGCGGAGAGAGCGTACTGGCTTCTGCTGACGATGTTGTTGTACTTCCGCGAGATGTGCACGTAGAGTCCTTGCAGCCATATCTCGTTGCACACGTGACATTCGCGGAGTATTCTCATGATCTCATGGCTCAAGAGTTCACGGAGACGACAAGGGTGCAGACCGGGTTTGGCAGAAAGAAGCGTTATCGGTGGATCTCGACTGAACATCCGCTCAAACACATGGGTGCCCAAAACATTTCCCAGTACCTCCAGTTACCAGCCGTTCAAGTTTTATCTCAAGCGGACGCGTCTTCTTACAAAGAATTTCTTGTTGCTCTTCTGGCGGTGCCATCTCTCCAACACGCTGTTCTTTCTACAGTCATGGTTCCAAATGGGGATCTACGTCTTCACCTGGTAGCAGGCTTGTACGACGAGGAAGTTTCCCTTTTCTCGCACTGTCTCCGCGTCCGTCCTCATCTCTTTGTTCACCCATTGTTTCGAGACCAGAAGACCCTGCTGCGAGCTGGCGGGCTGCAGCACACCATCACCACCAGGGCATTTGAGGCCTGCGCTAACGCGCTCCATGACGACGTCGTTGCCGACCCCCATCCAGACCAGTCTATCGCTGCAGCCAATCTCGCGTTCGCGTTTTACAAGCATAACCTCGCTTTTGTTGCGAGCGGCCACTTGGGGAGCTTACCAGGCAACCTGAGCAGCTGTCTAACTCGTCTGCGGACATTGAGATTCATTCCTCGTCTGCACAGTCGTCGGCGAACCGCCTTCTGGGAAGGCTCCAATTACTCGATCCGCGATTTCCCACTGATCGTGGCTCCGGAAGATGTGGTACTCGAAAAGGATGCAGCTGTATGCTGGTCACAGTACACGTTATGCGACGAACAGGACATGAGCGACATTCTCCGCAACCATAAAGACGCGTTCGCCTCTGTCTCGATACACTCTGTGGTAAGCCCACCCCTTTCAAATTGTCACGCTTAGAGCCCGAACAACTTTTAGGTCGAGCATCTGCGTGTTCTGGCTTTGCAAGTCGCCATTGAATATTCTGGAGATGCGGCTCTCTTGAGTGACATAACGGCGACGTATCGCTGGCTGGACGATCAAGAAGACGCCAACTCGAATACCGTCAGCGAGCTCCTTCAGCAGTACAAGGATGAGGCGCTTTTCTTGAATGTCGATGACCCATTGTCAGAACCGTGGTGTTTCGTGCCTGCATCGTCTCTCGTCTTCAATCTCCACTTCGACGAAAATGGTCTCTACACCGTGCGGGAGTTTCTGTCCAGTCGAAGGAAACTCCTTCGTCTGGCAGGTGGGTCGTCGCTTGCCTCCCTCCAGTACAGCAGAACAGTCACATCCGCCGTTACTGACTCTGTCGTCCGCTCGAGGTTTGACGAAAAACGCATGAGCGGCGAACTCTGCGATGTCGTGCTCATTCCAACGGAGAGCGACCTTTCACTCACGGAATTCAAGGATCGGCTGAGGGCCCACAGGATCTTTCTATCCGTCATGGTCCCTCACTTCGGAGAGGCGTTCAAGGCAGAAATGGCGGAGAGTTTGACGGGCGAGTATCAGTTCCATGGCACGTTCTTTGGGGCACAAGCCTTTTTAGGTTGGTGTCATCTCTCACTCTCGGAGCCGACTTGATTTTGAATATCTTCATAGATTTTGTGTACACGGGCGATATTGTTGTGCCACCGCTGCAAACTGGTGAAGAGATGAGCGAGCTGTTGGGCGAATTGCTCGATCTCCTGGAGCTTGCTGACATGTGGAATGTGCCTGACATGAAATCTTACATTGGCCTTCTTATCGATAGGCACCAGCTTCTTACGCCGGACACCCTTACGAGGAGTAAGTACTCTTCAAATGGCTTTGCTGTGGCGCAACTGATGATGGTTCGCTCCTCTCTAGTCGACGAGGTGGCGAAGAAGTACAACGCATTGGATTTAGCCGAGTATTGTGAATACTTCAAGCGCGAGAACAGTGATATTCTGGCCAGATTGAAAGTTGCAGAGGACACTGAGGCATGAACGCCACTTGCACACGTATTTTTTGTTGTTTTATCGCATTGAGCCTTTTGTATTTTGTTGATTTTGCATACCTAACACATAGAACACCCCTCCTCGACATGCTTATGGAGTATAACACGCCTAGGCGGGAGGCGCCAGTTCTGAGTTGATACTCAGACGCAACTACAATCTTCACGCGAGGAGCCTATCGTCGGCACTGTGAATGTTGGGATCATTGCCGGGAGTAACGGCCTCGTACTGGAATGTCGTTGTGTTGTGCATCTAGCGTTCACTGTTGGCTTGGTCCGGTCCTGAACGACGGTTTGAGCGTGAACACCATCGAACCCAAAGTCTAGCGCAACACATGAATAACCAGCCGAACGGCGGCTCTGCCCAGCGGCCCCAGCCCCGGCATCCACTGGTCGGTGTTTGGAAAATGTTTGCGGCATATAGAGAAGTTACCTGCCATTTCCGTCGCCCAACGTGTTTCCGTGCCTTTTAAATCACTGTAACGTGCTCACAGAAGTCAAAGCTGCAATTTTACGCATAAGAATACACGCCGTACCATTATTCATCGACGGTCTCGTTCTTATGGTCCACTAGTCTTCGTAATCGTCCGTCGTGTTGATAAACCATAATCTGCTTTGGACGATCAATGCGTGCGTACCATGTTGCTTTTCTTGCTGTAAACCAGCACCCGAGATGGCGCATGTCTAATAGCTATGGTTTCGCAAAAAAAGTAGTTGAGGTCCCCGATTCCCTAGGAACCTACACGCACATTTATAGAATCAAACATTGTCGATTGACGGAGACACGTATTCAAAAAGGTACTAGTACTTATAGCACATATCTGTCTTCATTTTTTACAACTGCACGAAAATTTCAGCTTTTTCTCTTCCGTAAACTCTTCGAGTTTCTGTATAAAACCAGACAGGATCCCATCCCCCCAGGCCATTTCGAATTCCGTGTTCAGCTGGGAGAATGAACATGAACTGGTGGAGATGCGATGCTCGCAGCGCGCCTGGACGACACGATATAGGTCATTATAAGACGACGCGTCACACTCGTCCCGCGCAAGTACGAGATCGAGAGCTTCGAGTTGAGGAAGGTATTTAGGAGTATGGGTTGCCGGTTTCGATAGATCTCCACTATGGTCCTCCATCATGGAAAGGAACTGGCAGATAGATTTAAATGGCTTGCAGCGCCGAAGACATAGGCGCTGGAGTGCCACGCAAGCTAGAAGCATGGGATGAATGTCCTTCCAGGTGCAGTCTTCGATGGAAAGATCCCGAAGCTGTCGCCAAGGTAGTATTATTTTCTTCACATCCAAGCCCTCGCACTCGTCGAAGGACACCTTTACCAGCTTCGGCGCATTTGAGAAAAGCGCAAAGGGTGCTCTAAGCACCCATGACGCCCTTTCAGAGAAGTCCCATTCAGAGAAGTCCAAGCGTATGCTGGTGAGTATAGGGAAGAATGGAGGGACGCGGTCTGGCATGTCCAAATATTCGTCCGGCGACGTGTGGGAAATCAACCAGTCCGTCCCCGCAGGGGACAGAAATACAGTAACGGAATGAGTGCGGCTCGCGGTTTCAGCGAGAACGTAAAGCACTCCATGCTCCGGCTCTCCGGGAAGGGCTTCATATTGGTGTACCTCAGCGACGCACCATTGGCATTCACACCGTTTCCAGGCATAAGCTTCATGTGACTCATCATGAAAGTCCCAAGGGTGAACAACCCAGTCTATAGGCGTATCGTCTGTGGATTCTATGAAGTAGGTGTTGAGCCAGAAGTTGGTCCGCGGCGGAGAGAACGGTTCGATGTTGACGACGACGCGGTGAAGCTCCGGGAGCGAGGCGACGACGTGCTTCCACTCACGGCAGACGTGCCGGAGATCAGCAGTGTCAGCGTGTTCGGCTATATCTCCATTCATTGTCATGTCCGAGTCTCGGACGAGCGTCGGCGGATTATTGTTGACGAAGAGGAAAATGAGGGACAGCACTTCGATTGGCAGGCAGGCGATGGAGGAATGGGCATACTGTGCATGGTCGAGCGTATTGCGAGTCATAACATGAGAGTCTTGCAGACGCTGGACCATGTCCATCAACCGTGAAATCTCCGACTCGTAGAATGTCGTGCTCTGCTTTCTCAGCACTGTTATATCGTCGTGTAGCTTCTGAGCGGCAACATGGTCCCATAGCGCCATATTGACTCTCGCGTAGGCAGTATCGGATAAAGATGCGGAAACACGCTCAAATCTCATCGCAGAGGCCATTATTTCTGAGAAGGGATCTTTTTCGACGAGGCTACTCCCTGACTCACATTCAGCAGGCAGGACGTCTCTGCCTGTGTGCTCCATCGAAAAAGCTGTCGCATATGCTTAGTGTTCGAGATGCAACGAGAAATAAATATGATGTGACGGGACTCACTATCAAGAACAGAGCTGTATTGGACTTGAGCGTGCCCTGGTCGACAATAAGATACAAACGACTGGCACCTCGCCAATGGCTCTCCATCGTATGTGTTGCGTCCGAGTCAGGGTCATGCGCGCGTTTGCATTGCAACAGTAGGTGTGTCTCGCACACTATTGGACTCCAATCAATACAATCGTGAAAGTTTTTTTTTGTGGAGCGTTAATGAAGTACATACAGCAGCGGCTAAAAGCCACTCCATGTTTACGCGTCGGGAAGAACCGTAATCGCTGAGGGATTTATGTAAACTTCGCGGGTACAATCGTGAAAATTTCACTCGGTGAAACGGTTTCACGAGGACAATCTACGTAACGAGTTACTATGTAAGTTCAAATCTGGTGTACAGTCGTTCCGGAAACGCTTGTCCGAACGATCAAAATTGAGAAATTAATTCCGAAAAATCACGAAAAATGAGAAAAATGAAGCAGAGCAATCTCGCTCCTCTGAAGCATAGTTCTACTGCCATACACCTGTTTTGAAGTCTATTCTACTCATTACACTCCTTTCCAATCATCAATGCCTCTGGATCAAGCCGAAGCCGTGCGCTCTCCCCTGCGCAGCGAACATCAGACTGCATCGAATCCACTAGCCGCCAACGTGCAAGCACACGCGAGACGTTCTTATACCGAAGTTGCATCCCCAAAGGCTGGTACGTACTCACAGCATCTTATTATACCAATAACTCATGCTTGGTTAGTAGCCCATACATGTGTGAGAGCTCTGACAGCATGTTGAACTTCAGCCAACAATCGGGTGCAAAATCCTCGCACTGCGCAGTCACAGAAGCCACTGTCGATTTCGAAGACGATTGCTGGCAGCTATCAAGTTTGAGAAATGCAGTCTGACTACGGGAGACTACACGGTCGTCCATTCGCGTAGTTGCTGGCGTTCGCGTCGTCAATGTGTGAAGAAGCACATACATCTTGTCAGTCCCACCTTCTCGCACTGTTACCCGCTCGTCCTTCTGCACACTCACGGTATCATTTCATAGCTATGTTTCTATCCGCTTCCTTATCCCCTCGCATCCGTACTCCGCCGCCATCGCATGTAGACGTACATCGGAGTTGTACTTATACCTGTTGTCTCGTTAGCGGCACCTCAGTCGCGCCGATTACCTTCTCGCGCACTGAGGTAAGCTACTTATCCATTCCCCTTACCGTGTATTTCACCTTGATTAAATTGTACATAGCATAGTATCTACGAGGTGAATGAAGTCGTACTGTCTACCTTCTCGTACACTGAGGATAGTGTCTACGTTGTACACAAATCTGAATGAGATGGGTGCAGTGGAGATATCTACCACCCACACCATAGCCGAACCATTCCATGTCGCTCTCTGTACCGCTTCCATGAAGTAAAGCCGTGAGACTGAATATAGTCGGGTGAGGCTTCTGTAAGTGCGTCCGATTTGTCGATAGCATTTGCCATCGACAAAGTCATCGACACCGAGTCGCCGACATCCGTGTCGAGGTCATCGTCACCATTTGAAGGCGGCTGTGTTGAATGATCAGCGATGACAGTCTTCACAACAATGAAAAACCCACTCGACTATACGAGACGTGGCCTTACGCGAGGTTTGAAGCTTGAAGGGCCAGACGACAACATGGTGGTTTGACTGCCCTGACAGCCCTGTGGTAAAGAGGAAAACAGACAAAGCAGATGTCTTCAATATACCGGCCTTCGTTGACAAGTTGCAAAGCTCTCTGCTGCTAATACGACGGTCTATGGGCACTCAAAGCAGTACAATACAAGCCTTGCGAATTTTTATTATTTTTTGTCATTTTTCGGAATTTATTGCTCAGTTTTGATCGTTCGGACAAGCGTTTCCGGAACGACTGTAAGGCGGAGTCGGACCTTTGCTGATTGCCATGAAATCATGACTCCGTATCACGTACGTCCTACTAGCACTAGGTCCTATTCGCCTAACCAGCTCACGTTCGCGCACTCGACTCGACATTGCGCCCTCCGACTTTCATCTAAAAGTCATTGTTACTATGACACGAACAATAGCCATCCAAATTTTCCTTTCTACTCGCTATCTCGCTACTCCAATGTGTCGATGGCATGCACCACCGACGACGACCGTATGCGCCAGCAGCGTGCTTGGTTCGAGAAACAAAAGCCGAAAAGAGCAACAGCCGTTCGACACGACTTGTGTCCCTCATGACAACTCTGCAAAGATATGTGCGCTTTGCACTTCGTAGAGGCAGTGAAAGATGTGTCTTGCCCATCCCATCTAGCTGTAGTTGACGACAACGTGCTTATGGTACGCGCCTAGCCGTCCTTCCTTCCTATTAAATGCTAACATCGCGGAGGTAAGACTTTTTCCACCAAAAATCCTCAACGGAAGATACTAAACTTCTGCAAGTTTCCTTGCGAACAGGATATCCTGGACGAAGGAAGATCAATTCATCGCATCTTTTTCCTGACGAGTCTATTCTCCACCGATGTCGCGGACTTCATGAATGAACTGCTCGCATATATTATGTAAGACGCCAATTAGCCAAATTATCAATATTATGCCACCAGATCAAGTGTCGTGTCGATGCTTGCTGCTAACGGCCGACGTTGCATCCCCACCTACCTGTATTTCTTCTTACTCCCATCACTCCCTTTACGTCGGCAGCTCACCACCATTTCCAGTTGTTCTCTCCGTCTCAAGGTCGTCTGTTCTCGTTCTCGTTCTGATTATCATCCCACGATGGCTCGCGCCTTGACAGTGACGGCGATTTCTTTTACCAAAGACACCTTCAATCGATCTAGAATTGCATCAGCTCAGGGTCCGGTCATTTGCCCATTTTTCAGACCGTCGTATTTCTTGCGGCGGTAAATGCAAAAAAAAAAAAATCTTGTGGATCATACCAAGCGTCCCCGGTGCCGGCCGCGATGAAATTCTTTGAAGCAGATAGAAATCTTGACGAAAAGGGTATTACATAATGGCCAGGCGATTTTTCCTGCGATGATCCTCGTGAGTCTCTCTTTTGTGTGAAATGCGAATTAAAAGCAACCACTGCACGGTTCACGCTGATGGATGCATGCTTGTCGGTACAGCTGTCTTGTGATCCATATATGACCGGTATTCCGCCTTCGCATGAGTTTCTGGCATACCTGACGGCCGTTTCCCATATGTGTTATTTTTCCTCCATTTTCCCGTGCCGGTTGACATCATTTTACCCGCGGCGTATACGGGACCTGTGATACAAGTACCTGCCATCCAATTTTCCTCTTGCTTTTTTTCTTCTCACCCCCCATAATTATCCCTTCATTTCTCGACTACACGCCTGATTATCCTGCCGTTTCTTCTCCCCAGGAACAAAACGATGAGACGCCAAAGTGCTGTGCGTTTCGATATGCAAACACTTACCTAGCACATGTTGGTGCTGCGCATCGCGATAGTCGTGGTCCTATGTCTTCATAATGGTGTTTCACCGGCCTTGTGAAGGCGACGACGGATCCTCTCCCTTTCGCTCCCTCATTCGATCATCACGTGCAGTAGCAATATCGCCAGCTCGACATTGGCCGTGCAGCAACGCGCATAACATAATTCCTCCCGCCTCGATGCTGCCGACGTTCATGGTAGACCGCCGTATTCTCGTCGTTGACATGAGTCTTGTCGTGGACGACTAACCACAAAAGGGTAGGTAGAGATGTCGACCAAGGTCGACAGACTCTTCTGACAGACGCAAAGCAAGGTAGATGACGGGATGATCTGCGCAATCAGCTGAAGATTCCGTGAGAATCCTGGATCTGGACGATGTAGATAGATTCGTGGTGCTGAGGTTGCCCTTGATGGGACGGTTGAGAGTCGAGACGCGCCCAGTGTCAATCGGAACGAAAATGATGAACGGTGTACTCCTTATAGCTGTCGCGACGAGGCTTCCAACCTGGCGCTGCGATGGTGTCTATCATGAGGTAGCTTGTCGCAACACGACTTCGTTAATGTGCTGGTGCACCGTTGTTGCACCGTTGCTGGATGTCGCAAGGTAACACAAGGATGGTGTTTCTGTTCAGTCGTGCAGATAACCTTCTGTTGTCTGACCCAAGTTTCGAGGAGCAACGTGTTCCTCATTAATAGACCACACCGCGTTTTCAGTGGGCGTTAACGAACGAGTTGAGCCTGCATAGGCATCGTCCTATCCGCGCGTGCTTCGCGGCATGGTTGCAGCAAGAAGGCGCCTTCGTAGAGCAACATTGGCCGTATCATCCCCCCGGCCACTGTGGACGAACTGTCATCATTGTATGTTCTCAGTCAGTGTAGGTCGTCATGTAGAGCCTTGAACAATAGACGAGGGCATATCCATGGGCTGGACGTGCTTTCTCATCGAAGGATGTCGTGTCTGCTTTCAGGAGAGTACTATCGCGGAAGTCGGCCCACAATAGCCAAACGCCAGGCCGCCCTGGGCCGGCTCGGCATTGTAGTGCAGTGCTCCAGATGTGCGTGTGTATGCGTACGAGTAGATGACCGATCCATGATTGAATAGCGTGCTAACATCATCAATTTTTTATACAGTCAAACAGTGGGAGATGGCCAGTGTGAACCTGCAGCGCGATGGACAAGACCAAGAACAACAGCAACAAACAGCAGAAACGTCGAACAATAGCGGAAGCGTTGAGCAACAGCAGAAATGTTGAACAACAGCAGGCGCGTTGAACAGCAGCACTGGTCAATTAATGCGATGAGAGGTTGATAAAACAGCTTGCGTAGGCGACGACGACGGTGGATGATGCGCCGGCCAACTCTGGCATTTCTTAACAATGAAGGAAAGCACCGCCGCCAGAGAGTGGTTTCCTACAATAGGCAGCAATGATGTACCACGCGCCGGGTGGCTGTTGAAAAGGCCTGACTCACCAGTGGGTTCGCCTCTTTCAGGCTGCCACCAGGAGAGCGCCACCCGACCATCTTTCCCCCTCCTTTGTATCTTCCGTGTATATAACCGTGTTCATTGTCGAGATATGGTACAAGGTATGTGTAGGTCTCTGTGATTTCCGCACTACGCCTCGTGGAAAGCCTTCGTTCGAACCCGTTCCATGTGCTTTGCATGTTGGGTGGCGGTTGGTTTTTCGCCAGCTTGTTTCACATTCTGTCATTATCTCTTTCCATATCTTCGCGCTTTTTACATAGTTTCTTTGAGTCCCTATTTGCTTTTCTTCTGTCTGGCGCGAGTTGGTAGATTTACGATTCCACTAGTACCTGATGCTTTGCGAGCTCCCCCGCTTTGTTTGCCTCCTCGCTCACATTCCTCATTTTTCCTCATCCTTGACATGTACACGCTCTCTTCCATCGAGCTGACGTTCACTTTTTACAGCGGTAGCAGCAAGAGTCGCATACCCAGATTGGCAGGTATGCCTGCCGCACGACGTCTGGCTCGAAGTCTTCCAATACTTCGAGGAGGATGAGCGTGCACGGGAGGCTCTCCGACTGACGTGCACGAGATTGTAAGTGCAGTCTGTGGTTTTCGAGGTGCGTGATGTTGCTGAACTCCTGCTAGTCTAGATATCATCGACTTCGCGCCCTTCATGTGGCGCCATATTGAGCTCTATCACGAGCGTCTCAAGCTCGAGAGCTATCGTGAATATCTTTCAAAATGTGTTTCTCTTTCCCGGAAACGCTTTGAGCGGTTGACAATGGGAGCGGTCGAAGCGCCTGTGCACGCTTCGCCTGCGTTCATGCACTGGCTCCCAAATAACATAGCCGATTTCTCGACCATTAGAACCCTGCGCCTGTGTGTATCGTTCGATGCATTGGGGATGTTGACTCGCTCGGAAGTTCGCTTTGTGCATGTCGAAGACGTCGAGCTGAATGTCTTGTCACGTGACACACGCTGTTACCAGTGGCGCAACCCGCTGCTGTTGTTCTCGGAATCCAAGCATCTCTGACAGATGAGGATCCGCATCAAATGTCTTTGCCTGTTCCAACGGGAACACACTGAACTTCTTCCTTTTCCTACTGACGAGCTGGAAGAGTTGGAATCAAAAAACTTCTATCCAACGGGCATTGCATACGATATCATGGCGAGGTGCCACAGGTTGAAGTCGATGATTCTCGATTCGGTCGACTACGACGCTGAGCGTGACATCCACGGTTCTCCTGAGCCTCTCGCATGTATCGAGCACCTTGACATGACGTTCTGTGCGTTCGCGGACTCGCAGAATGACATCGAGGCGCTGATGCACCGGTTTACATTTCCTAACCTCCGGCGCCTCCGAATAAAAGGCATACCGGAGGTGGATGATGAAGTCCAGGAGCTTTTTGATGTTTTCGCAAGCGAGTCGTTCGAACATCTGGAGGAGCTCGATCTCGATCACACTGGTTTCACACTCGATCTCGCCCTGCATGAGGAGAGCCCGCTCGTTACACTGCGCATTTCGGAAACCAGGGAGAGCAGTGACGCGTTGATAAGGCTATTGCAGGATCTCTCGTCCATGACGATGCTCCACCATGTGAATATTTGGTCTGCTGGCATACCACCATGTCAAAGCTCGGACGGCGGTGAAGCATTCCACGCAGCGCTTGATGATTTGACACAGATATTGCAGGACAGGGATGGCTCTCTGGCTATCAGCTTCGTCAGTTGTTTAAATGACGGTGCACCTTGACTACTTTCTTCCTCTGCTAAGCAAGAAGATGGACGTCGTTGTATCATATGTCCGAAGTCAACACTAATACTTTGTATCATGGTTTGCTTTGTATCCTTGCCCATATCAATGTCGTGATTTCTATTATTTTATATAAAATCGGCGTCTAAGTACCTTAAAACTTTGAATTGAATTTCGAAGTGCTCAAGGACAACAAGCTAAGTTATGGTAAACCAGGGGCACAGAGGACAGGCACGCCGTTTGTATGCATTCATAAGGCCGCCTCCGACCCACGTGAATTTGACAATTGTTCCATGAGTCAGAAAGTGGCCAAAAGCCCGGTGACAGACTCGGACACGTCTTGAAATTGGGCTTCGACCTTTCTCTGCGGCCAGCTCCACGCTACTTGCAATCGTGGCGTGTGAAGCATGTGCAGTTTTTCATGTTCGCAATGTGTTCTTATGCACTAGATAGAGGCATGAATGTTTTCCAAAGCTGAAACGCTCTGGTCACTATGCAACTTGACCGGCCCACAGCTTTCTGTGGCTTCCGCTTTTTCAGCCAGCTCTCCTGACTTCTAAATGAAGCAATGCATGACGAGATGAGTTGTCAAAGCGTGGCCGGCTGCAGCCATTGCTATTCTTGTCCGGCATTTACCGTCTCTACCATGGCTTGGTGCTGCCGGCCGATGCTCATGCTGCTTGCATATAAATGGTGGATCTCTCCCGCAATCTCCAACATTTCTCGTCGTCTTTTTCCACTTCTGTCTGCTTTCCTGCTCAGTTGTTATACACCTTCAGCAATCTATCATGGCTACCGTCACGTTGTCGGACGTCGATGATGTCGTTGCCCGCAGAGCCCAGATTTCAAAACAAGTGGACAACATTCCACAATCCCGCCCACTTACCCCCAAGGAACTCTACGTGCTTATGATGCTCGCCACCGACGTCTCGCCGCACCATGTTCCGCCCTGGCTTGATCTGTTCTGTCTGCGATATGGGCTGTAAGTGACTCCGCGCTGCGCTGCTGCTCTTAGTGTCGATAACGCTGACCTTTCCGTGCTAGTGACCGTATCGAGGTCCTCAATGAGTTCTCGCAGTTCATGTGAGCGCAGGGAATTCCGGAGGGAGCTAGAATACGCAGCGAGTGTGTGGTAAGCCTCAGTGGTGGTATAAGCACTAATATTGGTGTAAATAGAATACGCAGCGAGTGCGTGGTAACTACAAGTAATTAGTATATGCACATACAAACAATAAATGAGTGTATACGTACGCCTCAGTGGTGGTATAAGCACTGAGGCGGAAGGTAACGAAAATGGTCCGATATGGGATAATTCCGTAAAAGGAAAGTATGAGTAATGTAAGCGAGTATGGCGGATTGTATATACGGTGTGGATAACTCCCACAGTTCAAGGCTGAAAGATGTGAACCTACCTTGCGGTTTGCTTGTACCGAGGAAGAAGACATCGTCCCGATCCATATTTCAGAATTGATTCTGCGCATTGGCAGCCCGTTGTCCGACCAGATCATCAGTCAATTCTTCATATTCTGGGAGAAGTCATGTGAGTATTTCATGCAGGGCTGTTTGCGTTTGAACTGCATACTTTGCTGACTCTTCGGAAGATGATCGTGCTTCGGAAGATCGTGCTTAGGCAGATGTCCGAGTCGTACTACTTCAAGTTTCTTCTAGTGCTTCATCGTCTCTTTATTCATATATCCTCTACTCACTCCCGTTGTCTTATTATGTTATCATATGCATGCATCGTATCACTATCCTTTACTGGTACTCACGAGCTTTTCACTTTCCACCTTCCACTCTGTCACTGTCGTTGCATATATATGATCCACATCTGTTTCGTTCTTACGGTCCACTAGTCTTCGTGATCGTCACGTTGATAAACGATAATCTGCTTCGGACGATCGATGCATGTGTACTATTTTGCTTTTCTTGCTGTAAAGTAGCACCCGAGATGGCGCATGTCTAATAACTATAGCTTTCTCCAAACAAATATTTAAGGTCCCCGATCCCCTAGGAACCTACGCTCACATTTATAGAGCCAAACATTGTCAATTGACGGAGACATCTACTCAAAAAGGTACTGGTACGACGCATGTAAGCCTTCATTTTTACAACTACATGAAAATTTCAGCTTTTTCTCCTTCGTGAACCCTTCGAGTTTCTGTATAAAACCAGATAGGATCTCATTGTCCGCTCCGAATTCCACGTTCAGCTGGAAGAAAAAAGATAAGTTAGTGGAGATGCGATGCTCGCAGCGCGCCTGGATGAAATGATGGAGGAGATTATAAGACGACGAGTCGCACTCGTCCCGCACAAGTACGAGATCGAGAGCTTCGAGCTGAAGAAGGTATTTGGGAGTACGGGTGGCCAGTTTCGATAGATCCCCACTATGGTCCTCCATCATGGAAAGGAACTGGCAGATAGATTTGGGACGAATGTCCTCCCAGGGGCATTCTCCGATGGAAAGGTCCCGAAGCTGTCGCCAGGGTAGTTTTATCTTCTTCGCGTCCAAGTCCCTGCGCGCGTCGAGGACACCTTTACCAGCTTCGGCACATTTGAGAAAAGTGCTCCGACCAGGTCATCTAAAGAAGTCCAAACGTATGCTGGTGAGTATAGGGAAGAATGGGGGGACGCGCTTTGGAATGTACAAAGATGGGTCCGGCGACGTGTGGGAAATCAACCAGTGCGCGGCGGCGGCGAACAGAAATACAGTGACGGAACAAGTGCGGCTCGCGGTTTCAGCGAGAACGTAAAGCAGTCCATGCTTCGGCTCTCCGGGAAGGGCTTCAAATCGGTCTACCCCATTGGCGCACCATCCGCATTCGCACCGTTTCCAGGAGCAAACGTCCTGCGAGTCATCATGAAAATCCCAAGAGTGAATGACCACTATAGGCGTATCGTCTGTGGATTCTATGAAGTAGGTGTTGAGCCAGAAGTTGGTCCACGGCGGAAAGAATCTCGGTGCGATGTTGACGACGACGCGGTGAAGCTCCGGGAGCGAGGCCACGACGTGCTTCCACTCACGGCAGACATGCCGGAGGTCAGCAGTGTCGGCATGTTCGGCTATATCACCAGCATACATTGTCATTTTGCGGACGAGCGTCGGCGGATTATTGTTAACGAAAAGAAAAATGAGGAACAGAACTTCAACTGGTAGGCGAGCGATGGAGGAACGGGCATACTGCGCATGGTCGAGCGTATTGCGAGTCCTAACCTGAGAGTCTTGCAGAGTCGGAAACAGAAAGGAATGGGTCTGAATCCCATCATGTCACGGGTCACGACTGGTTGGGAGCTCGTGATCCCTCTGTCACGGGTCAACCAGTCACACCTAGTGTTCGGTGAAGTAGGTCCGGCGCCCCTGCTTAACAGTTAATTAGCAGACGCCCTCCGGAGGCTCGTAATTCACAGCGTGAAGCAGGGTTAATTACTAAAAAAGGAATTCACTTTAATTAGCAGTGAATTAGCAGTGAATTAGGTCCTAATTCGCGTGAAATAGCTGTTAATTTCCAAATATAGAAACATGTGTCCACGTCATCCTGAGTCCCCAGTCACCCGCCTCGACGGCCTCGTTCACACCAATTCCGACAGGACGAACCTGCAAGCCGTGCGCGGGAGCACAGACTGTCCGGCACATCTGCTGGACCTGAGTACTTGAGTATTCAGTATCTGTCTCCGACAGAATATCTTGCAAATAAGGTGCTTCGACGTTGATTCCACCATCACCGGTCACCTCCCAGCATCTCGAAGACATCCCGCTCCAAGTTTATGGCTGGACGACGCGCTGGATGGTCCCAAAATTTCGTAGTGACTTGACCTAATTCACCCTAATTAACAGGTGGGTCTGACCCTCGCCACTGGTTAACAGCTAATTAGCTGACCCTCTGTCACGGGTCACCAGTCACACCGCATGGACCCGATTCGCACCACACGCGTTCTTGGGCCTCGCAAGGACCTGATACTGGCAGTCGTTATCAATCTACAATCCATTGACGCCGCTGAACGCGCCACCAGCACAGGCCACTTGGTGAGTACGTGGAATCAGTCGGACCGGATCCAGAACTCGCTACTTAGTATCACAGTTTGGACGGACGTGCACAGCACTCACGGTTCAACTTGCAATTGTGCCAACTCAGCTCCGAAATGTTCACATAAGCGCCTCGAGAGCCCAAGAGGCGCTTATTCAGATGCGCAAATAGTCGGAGGACGTGCTCCAATAATTAAACAATACGAAATGTGTTTTTGCGGCAGTCGAAGCAGAACAGTACACAATGCGCTCCCGACGAGTCGAAAAAAGAGCGGGATGCAATCCACTATGACGTCGACTACGAGACAGAGCTGGCGAACAAAGATCGCGAGCTAGACGGCTAGCGAGATACGCTCGCTTCTGAGGCTCGTATGCATACTCTCATGCAATCAACGATCGCTCGTCCCATGAAAGAGCGTCAGTGTGCAGATAATCGCTGTGTTCGACTCAGGAAAGAATGCGACGGATTTTACCCGACCGTCGACTCGAAGAGCCTCAAGGACGAGTCATCTCGATTATGCGGCACATCCAAACCAGGCATTGACGCTGGCGGCTCTAGTTCAATAGAAGCGTTTGTCTTCGATTGCCTGCATGGCCTTGAAAGATAGCCTCCACATCTACTACCTCATGACGCCCAAGCAGCCGCCAGATATCCCTTCATCTTGGTTGAGAGCAGTGCATGATTTGTCGTCGGCGGGTCAATAATGAGACCGATTCACCAAAGTAAACAAGGTTTGTCGTTAAAAAACAAGGACTGAGCTGTTGTCTGACTCCAGAGTGGCGAGGAACCAAAGGGAAGAAAGCGCGGCCACTAAAGTACCTACCAACGGCGTGCCGAGAACGTGAAACGCCTCAGAAGGCGACAATAAACGTTCCCATTACAGAGATGATGCCGATTTGACCGTCTCTATCCGCACGCCGACTTCGCAGCATCATCGTGAGTCGGGCGTCTTCGACAAATCCAAAGACACGCGTGTCTACAGCTAGGGTGTCCGTGCGAACGGATCGGTCCGACAGAAAAGCACGAAGAGCCGCGAAGAAGGACAAGGGAATGTCGAAAGAGAAGATCACACTCCGAAGAAACACGTGCAGGCTACAAGAATTGATGACGAAGTGGACGAAAAGATCGGCTGGTTTGTAATCGACCGTGTCCTGGCGATGGAACGCCGGTATGAGAAGGGTAAGTTTGTTATCGAGTTTTACGATGTGTTGCGGAGGGGTACGAACTGAAGCATAGCACGTGGGAGCCAAGGCACAATTCGAAGGATATGGTGGCGCTTGAAGCGTGGTTATGGGACCATCCTAATGTCTAAGCGGCTGTCAGTGTTTCCTGTGCAAGCGATGCTTTGCGGACCTTGAAGGCTTATGTGAGCGTTGGATATCCAGGTATCTGTGCCTCGATAAGGCTATGTTTTCGAATACAGGGTATGTACGACGTACATCCGCCATGCCCTTCTTCCCATATGTACAAATTTACCTCGTGAGAAGTCAGGTGCGTTATTCTTTCGCATTGCATCTACTCTCTCTTCCTCTCTTTGTCGAACATGACAGACAGCTGCAATTGCTGTTTTTGACAGCTGAAACTAATAACTAGTTTTAGCAGCAGCCGCAACGAATATTTTCATGTCAGTGCCTGTTTCAATGTTATACGTTAAGCGTCCGCCAGAAAAGGGCCCTGACATGCTGCATTTTTGTGGCGCTTGTAGTCGGCGCGCATTTGACGCTTGAGCTTGAGTATTTGTATTTAACAGGTCTGAAAGTTCCTCGTTGCATTCCTCACCCGGATTCTCGACGTCTCTTTCCACGAGCAGCACAATGGTTTACCTCTTCAAAGCTGGCATCCTTGCTCTAAGCATTGTGTTCGGTGCGCATCTGGTTCGCGCTACGCCTCAGGGGCCTGCCTTAGGGGGAGAAGGACAGGGATGCAGTACGTACTCTTTTTGTTGATGCGTATTATTATATGCAGTTTCTGCATTACCAATGGGCACTGACAACTGTGCGCAGTTCCCGATGTAGTAAGTCGGCGCTATGAGAGCTCTTCACTGATTTGACCTATTTGTGGAAACCCGTCCAGGTACCTTGCGAAAGTATGTATACCGGTAATCACTGCGTGCGCATTTTCTTAACTGAAGATGGGTTCTCAGGTCCGTACAATTGCTGCAAACGCATAAACGAAGCAGGATATCAGTGAGCATTTGGTCAGACATCCCGTAACGACATCCTTTTCACGTCGGATTCAAGCTGCGAGACTCTCTGCATCATAGAGACGTAGTCCGAACATACAGGTCGGGCGCTAAATAAATAGCACGTTCAGACGCACCTTCTGTATTCCAAATTATATCTCGGAAACCTTCCGGTAATAGCAGAATCTGTGAAATAGTTGCAAGACCGTTGCCACGCAATGGGCGCTACATGAAGTTCAATATATCGGGTTGAGCGTGAGAGGCAGATAGGCGGGCAGAAACCTTGTTATAAAATGTGCATGAAGGGTTCAGTCAATCCAAAAATTGAAGTGGATACGCGCTGATACCGCGCTAATATTGGCGGCCGCGAGAGGGGAAAAGGTAAACAGTTGTTCTCGCAGACTTCAATCGAGGTCGAGAATCGACCTGATCACAAAGTCGTGTGGCGGTGCCCCAATCCAGAAATATGAGTCATGCTCCTATTGAACGAGCATTCGTTGCATCCGTGGCTTTCATCATTGCTGTTTTCCACACATCTATCATTGTTAAAAGTTATGGAAGGCCATGAAATGTGCTGGACGTCCTCCCTTTCTCGACTCACGGCTCTCGACAGTCCCAACAAGCACAAGCTCGGCATTGGCGCGAGAAAGAAAGCCATCGGCAATTTTGTGGAGAGAAACCTACAAATCACCCTCATTGATGGCTTTTGCTGTGAAATCATCGGTGGAAACACGAGCAGTGTGGATCCGCAGAGGTTGCCCCATGTTCTCGCACCTTCTCCCGTTCGAACGCCATCCTACTGGCTGATCTGGAAACAAGCTCTCGGCGACGCGATTCTAGCTGATTTACGCACTCCTCCGGACCCGCTCTTGAACTCACTGTCAGACCCATCCGATGTGGGTGCTTCATGGACGTGGATGCAGCGCTTGACGGTTCGACGATCTCGGGTTGGGTGGCGTCATTTTCTACGAGTTTCCTGTCTCTGTTCGATCAGATTTTGAAATACCAGGTGCAAGAAAGGACTGCGGTGTGCTAGCTTCTGCTGGGGGACTGAACGTGTTGGTGTTAGCCAGTGACTGAGACGCCACCACTGGACCGGACGCTATGACCTACAAATCAATCTTTCGCGACCCGTGCGATCCAGGCAAGCCTGGCGTGGAAGTCAATGAGCTACTCGATTGTGTCATGATCTCGACGATGGTCGTATACACTCCGCTTTATGCGTGCGCTTCGTTCTTGGTATGTATCCTGCTCTCGCATCGAAAAAGGGCAATGAGCGTTTATCAAACCCACATCAATTCTGGATGAACGCCCGCTTCCCGTGTGGTGTGCTATGAGTATAGACTAGGCAAGTCATGACGGCGTGGATGTGGAAGGATGGGCTGGCCCGTCCTGCTCCTGCCGCGTTCGGATTTGCTGTTAACACTGATGCAGCTTCACTCACCATGTTCGACACTTGGCCGCCTCAATTGCATTCGCAAGAAGTGGCGCGTCGACTCGAGATCAGTGATGTGTGCTGTAGAGAAGAACCACGTCCTTCAAATTCCCCTGTGGTTTCCGTATCTGACAACGAGTATGATTCTGATGATGCGGACGTACTAATTGATGTGGTGGCCATGATGTCGATTGTCTCCAGTTACGACGCGCCCCGCGACAACGCAGTTGATAACCTGACCGCCACCCGTTTGGACGACTATTTCGACATTCCGCTGACCGGTGCGGTCGGTATCTGCTTTCCCGACATGCTAGACGCGTCGTTTTCCACTGTCGCTAACTCTTCGTTTTCGAGCTCGGTCGACGACTCGCCTTTCGACTCCGTCGATGCCTCCTACTTCACGGCTCTTGGTACGTCTCTCAGAACGGCACGAAAGACTTCGATGATGACGCTCACGCGTCTTCTCCAAACCCCGCGATGGCAGGAGTTGACCTGGCTTCTGTGTCGACTGGTGATTCTCTGGGCGATGATGCTTGGTGTGTTCTTCGCAAGGATAATTCTGTCCTTTCTCTCGGTGACGTCTTTTCAATTGGCGGCCACCCTTTTGACGGCAAACTGCGGACTCTCTGCGACTCCAACGCCAGCCTATCCTGGCAAGAACACCTAGCCTAATGAGGGTCACACTGCAACCTGCACAAATCTTACGGTCGTTCTCTGGGTGATTTTGGCATTCGGCATGTTCAAACTTGTCATCCTGACACCTTACGTTCAATGATGCAAAGAAAAAGGAGATCAAAAGAATATGTGAATTATGTGGGCAAAATTGAGTTATTCAGGGTGACCCATTAACCAGACGTCCAGCGCTTCGGTGTCCTCCAGGTTTTCGCGAGGTTCCCAAGTAGTCTCGTCGTAACCCTTCCATAGAACACAATACATCTGCTTACCGTTCACCATCTCAACCGCAGTGATTGAATCGACTTCGTACTCTACATTGCCTTCGTTTGCCATGCCATGCTGCGTAGATGCCGCGTCTCCACCACGTGGAACAGGAATATCGCCTGTTTGGAACTGTGTGCGGACGGCACTAGACACTGAATCTGTATGAGACGCTGAGGGATCAGATCGATCAGACCGGACAGCGAGGCTCGAAGTTTCCTCCGTCCTCTCAATTTTCATGCGTGTTGAACGTCGGGTAGATCCGTCCTGTGCTGAGGAAGAGGCAATTGAGTCCGACAAGCGGTGCTTCAGTCGCCGCCTGTCCGATAGGAGCGAAGCGTCCGATGGAGGCGAGCCGCGGCTATGCGACCCATGAGACGGGCGTGCTTTGGATTTCACTGTAGATGTTTGTGGTTGATGAGTGTGTGAGGTATTAGCAGTGTCTTTCGGTGTTTTACGAGTACTGTTGGTCTGACTGCGGGCGGACCTGCGCGGCGACGTTCGGGAGCGCAGGAAATGATGCCCCGAAATGGATTTCTTGTCGTCTTCAACGGCCCGGCGTCGGCGGTGTGCTCTTCGACGCCGTAGAACGTATTTGACAGGTGAAGGAGTACGATCTACTTCGTAAAAAGAAGAGTAAGAGACAGCTGCAGCGAAGGAAGGTGAAATCGGTCTCACCAAGCGCTGTCTGCACTGCTGCTGTATCGTCGGATGCGGAACTTGGCGTTGGAGAACCGGAACGGTGAGTAGGAGGTGCTTGATAGTCAGGATCCTCCTCGGCGCTATCCCACGGAGCACTGCGTTTAAGCTTCTTTCTGGCTGACACTTCTTGTTTCGACATATGGCGCTTGGTGGCGCTTTTGCCAGTTCCGGCAGAACGCGGGTCCATATCGACAATTGGACTGGAGTGAGGACTCTCGATGTCCGACGGTGCGACACAAGACGAGTTGCTAACAGTGGTGTTCTCTGCGTCATCTGGTGTGGCCGGCCTAATTTTGGCTGCTCTCCGCGACGTCAGCGCCCGTTCTACTTTTTTCTTGGCTTTCTGCAGCTCTTCCTTCAACGCTGCTCGTTCTGTCTGCGAGGCCGTCTCCGCCGTTCTCATTCTCATCAACTCCTCTTCTAGCGCCTTCAACTGTTCCGTTAACGCGTCGCGAGCGCTCTGCGTCTGGAGACACTCCTGCCGCACGCGCTCGTACTCGTCTTTCGCGTTGGCATATCGTGACTCGGCATCCGACAGACCCACCGTCACATGCTCCAGCTGCTGCTGCAAATTGGTCTTCTCTGATAAGGCTACGTCGCGTTCGCTAACTGCTGAATCGCACTGTGTTTGCTTCAGCGCAAGCGTCCTCGCAACTTCGTCTCGTTCGAAGCGGGCCTCGTCCCGTTCTTCAGCCAACGCGTCGCGTTCGTCCTCAAGATCGTCGCGCACAGTCTGCAGCGTGCGTCGCTCGCATGAAGCATTCGCGTGGTCTGCATCTAGTTTGTCCCGCTCCTGCTCGAGTTCCGCCTTGGCACTCTGCAGTCGACTGTACTCGTCTGTGAAATGATATTCAGCTATCCCCCTCAGAAACACAAAGACATCCACGCGCACCTGTCAATACAGCAAGGGCATTTTCGCGCTCGTGCAAAGCAACAGCTAGTCGGTTGCGGTCTTCCACTACCGACGCATTCGCTTGTGCCAGCCGGGCGAGTTGAGTCGTAAGCACCTGTACCGTCGCGGCAAGGCTTGCATGAGTGGGCAGAGTCGGCGGCATGGGTGCTGGCGATTGCATGGGCACGACGGCTGTGTCAGCGGATGTCGGCGGTACAGACTGCTGGACCTGCGCATTGAGTTCCGAGTCTGCATCTATCACAATCGGACTGGTCGTCAGCTGTCGAGTCCCCTGCTGGTTGCCGGTATTTACAGCTAGATCACTGCGCTTGTCATGCTTGATGCGCTCCCCCATGCGCGCCACCAGCGCGTTCAGCTGCGCGTTTTCATTTCGTAGCTTATTGCTGGCGGCACTCATCTGCATATACACTTGATTTAGGTGCTTGCTCTGCATGTCCTGTTGCGCGTTGACTACTGTAGCATGTTTGTACATCGCGCTGAGCTGCTCGTGCGCCGCACGCGCCTGATCTATTTGTTGTTGCATCACACCCATAGTTTCGCGGAGCTGCGCGTTCTCCCTCTGGAGGGTTTGCGCCTGCTTCTGCACGCCCTGACATTGAGTGTGGATCTTCTGCAGCTCCGAGAACTGGGCTTGCAGATAGCTAGCCTGCTCTTGAAATAGTAAGCAATGTTGGCGGAGGATTAGATTGTCTCTTTGAAGCTGCTCGACCCCTGGTTCAGGCGTACTCAGATCATTAGCGGCGGGAATGGAAGGCGGCCTAGGTAACGTCGGCGTCGGCGAAGCGCCACTAGTCTCGCTGCCGGCTCCTGTAGAAATAGCCGTGACCAAAGCAGGTGCAGTTGGCGGGCTGAAAGCAGGAACGGTACCGCCTAGATGAGTGATGATTGCTTTCAACTGAGCTATATACTGGTTCTGCGAATTTGTGTGCTGTTTCCACCATCCGTCGCGCTGCCGTAGCTGATCAAGCATCATCTTTGCCCGCAGTAGACCCTGTGTGAAGAGCGAAATTTGTTCATTCTTCTGCAGGAGCTCGGCGTCCTTCGTTCTAACTGCCGCGTGTACCGCCTCAAAATGGCGTGCTAGGTCGGCACGGATAGTAGACTCCTGGCGTTCTTGCGCGAACCATTTTGTGACGAGTTGATTCATGGATGACTGCCAATTGAAGTTAGATGAAGTGGATGGTTGTGGCGAAACTGTGAGAGCTGGCAGTCTGTTCAGAAGTGATATGGTGTACGATTTCAAAGAAACGTACACGACCACTTCGCTGCGTCTGCCGTGCAGTCCGCCGATATTGGCACAGATGCCGGCAAAATTGGACGTTGGGAAGATACCTCTTGTCGCGGTTCCATGGCTGCTTGGAAACAACTGAAAGTCCAATAACCTTACTGAATTGACAATGAAGACGCACCATCTGCCGGATCGTGTCACCAAGACGGAAGTCGATCAACACAGTTCAGATGTTAGCAACACACAGATCCCTGAACTCCTGGGTTCTAAATCTCGAGGAATTTATCCAAATAGATTGCAATACGAGTTCAAGTCGAAGCAGCGGTTAACACCGAACTGAGAGTCATGATTGTATGATGCGCCTGATGCGCCACATCATTATGATCAATGGCGCTTAAAGTTACAACACCATTCAATCTCTTATACCAACTGGCAGTTACTGGCTCCAGATTGTAAGTGCTCGTCCCTTCCCAAATATTTTTCTGTGGACAAATCATCGTATGAGAAATCCACATTTTTTTTTTGCAATATTATTGACACAGGTCTGTCTATCTTATTTCCCTGAAAACATAACACAAGACGTAGCAAATTTATCCGACACGTCTAACGTTATCACGGACATAGACTTCATACTTACATGGCGCGCGTTATTTGCCCGTTTTTCTATTCAGATTCGATTTTACTTTTATTAAACGTTGACACGTCTGCAAATGTGGATAATCCTCACTCGAGTGAGTTCGACTCGCCTTGATCATGATGTCTACTTACCGTATTTGCAGTAACTTACTACGTTCAGCATTTTTGGTCCCCTTTATCTCTCTCAATGACTCCTGGCATAAGAGAAGACCCGACGCGTTGTGTGGAAATCATCAATTTAGTTGACGAGGTCGACACACCACCTTCCGATTGCACCGCCGCTGTCCCAAACATTGATGAAGAAAGCACAATCACCCGTCCAAATAGCCCCGTGTATACGTTCAGCAGTAACTATGTCGATCCATCCGAGAATATTCTAGCACCGGACGGCGAGATTGTCGACAATACGCTACGCTTCGAGTCAGGGATAGCTGATGACATGTCAACGAGTCCATGGCATATTCTGGCCGCATGGGCTGCCGCCGAGCGCGAACACACACAGAATCAGTACATCTTCTCCCAGCACTTTCAGTATGCAATCGGGCAACAGGACATGTGTATCTTCCATGCCGAGGTCGCTTTACGCGAGAAGGATGTTGAGCTTCAGCAGAAAATAGCGCAACTCCAACAAAAAGACGTGCAGCTGAGGCAAAGAGACGCGCTGCTTCTACAAAAGGATGCAGAGATGCGGCGCAAAGACGTGGAACTTGCGCAGAAAGATGACATGTCCTTGCAATGTGGTCTCGTGCTTGCTTATATGCGCAAGGAGTTGCAGACGGCTATCGCAGAGCGTGACGCAGCTGTAGCCGCCCGCAACAGTCTGACTTTGCAACTAGACTTTTTGAAGGGTGAACTACGGGCAGCATTGAAGAACGATGACGGAGCGAAAGTAGAGTCTATTGTAGCAGGCATTCCACAGGTAGCGGCATCAACGGTGCAGGGCTCAGATGCTGTTCCGGTGATGCATGGCACCGCGTTAGTGCAACCCACTCCCTCACCTAAGGTGGATTCTATTGTCCTCCGAAAACGCGGCTCATATATTTTGACCACACAGCAGAGAACTATTTCTTCCGCCGATAGTCCACATTCAAGTCGTGATAACATTGCCTCACGTGCGGAGTTGGGAAACATATTCTCCCAAGAGCACCCCCTCGGAGCTGCACAGCCGCCCGGTATCGACAAAGACCGACTCTCCTTTATGGCTCTAGTCAATGCGCTCAAGGAGAGAGATTCTTCCAAGGAGCAACGCAACGTTCTCGAGAGAGAGGGAGACGCTTCGACAGAGGGGCGAGATCGGCCACTGCGCTGCTACGACACTCCTCATCTAGGCACTACCATTTTCGAAACGCGACCTACGGTAGGGCACGCTCACACACCGGACAATGCTGCATCGCTCCAGTGTGATGTTTTTCGTATGAACCATGGCAGTGAAAACGGAGGAAGGTCAATCAAGAAGATTGTAGTTTCAAGCCCAGATCAAGCGACTTCGCTGAGCGATTCACCATTCGTATGCTTGAAAAATGATCTGGCTGCGGTGGGGAATAACGATGATGACCATGGGCCACGATTCGACGAATCAATGCTGCAGCGGAAGCCTCACGAGGCCGAGCTGCTAGAAGAACAGTCAAATTTGACGGACGTGGGGGGCATTCCGAAGAGGGAAGCCGGTAGGCACTCAAGGAAAAAAGAGAAAACAGCTATTTAAACTTAATGTATCTTTTTAGGACCAGAATCCCCACCGCTGGAAATTCCCTTACAATCTAGTACGGCGCCATCCATTCCGCGCATTGACCTCGCGACGAGTTCGCAGCGTCCTTTTCCCAGATTTGCAGCGAGACGAGGAAAGTGTACGCCGAGATATCCGACAGTCATCAGAGAGAGGTCTCGTCACGTCCAGGAATGCGAGCCGCAAAGTCAGACCGCCGTCAGCAAGGACGAATCTGCGCCAGATTTCATCTTCGACCGGGTTTCTGGAGATGGCAGCCCGAAGTCCAAGCTAAGGGCCTTGTTGCGGTTTCGGAAGCAGAGACGAACACAACTGACTGCCGCCCCTACGACAGCGTTGATCCGGTCTGGTCCTGAACACAATGTTCATGCCGGACGCGAAGGTGACAACGGTGGTGATACCGAGAGCGTGGTGTACCGTCCCAGCGCCGACGTCGAGGAAGAACATGCAGTATCACGCTCAAGTTCCGTTATGACTGATGACACGCCGGAATATCGAGGTCGTGAATCCTCAGAGTATGGCAGCGAGAGTTCCTCTGCTCGTCAAGTCCGTCTCGAACTCTTGACGCCATTCAGGTCATCCAAACATCTTTCCTCGCCGATCCCTAACGAACGTTCTGTCAAGCGGCTGAGAACCTACAGCCCTCCAAGCGAGGATTTCGCAGCTCTAGACGATGTTGCCAGAATCTCCGTTGACAACGTTGATGACAATACAACGATGGATGCGGTTACTCAGGAATATGTTGTCGACTCTATCATTGACCACAAGGTTCTTCCTTCTGGAACGACCCTGTATCATGTCACTTGGGAAGGTTACGGCCTCGAAGACAGTACATGGGAGCCACGACAAAATCTGGAAGGGACAGAGGCACTAGAAGCATGGTTGAAAGACCACCCCGAGCCAAATTGAAAAGAAAGTGCACTTGTACGCATGTCCATTGACGTTCCAAATATGACGATTGAATTACATAGCTGGGTAGCTGCCAGGCTGGGCTCGAGGCATCGTGCAGAAACACGAGGATCGATATGTCGATGATACTAATAGATGTGAAATGTTGATATCGACCTCTCGAGTCCACGTAAATTTGTACATAGACAGTAATGCTCCAAAGAACCTATACGAGGGATTGTATAAACCTTTACTCTGTGTTTGGTCGTCCGAAAGGTCGGCGTGAAAGGTGGTCTAACATTCATGGCATTTATATGATGACGCACATGGCACTCCTCTCCGTGGAGCTTCAACGTCCTTTACCTTTACAGTACTCCTGAAATTTACAGAACGAGCGACATGCAATATAACATCCAGCGAATGAGATCTTAATGGAGGCCCACGACCATGCCACAAAAATGCAACCAAGGCACACCTATGCATGTAGCCCTTAAGTACAGTGAGTCGTGACGATCGTTGGCGAAAAATAAATCTTAGAGGATTCATATGAAACGCATAAGATACATGCGGGGTATACACGAAGGAAGTGAAGATTCAAACGAATGTGTTCCGATATTAGTAGTACCTAACGTAGACATATGAGGGTATAGACAGACGGTAACATAGACAAACGGCAGCAAAGTTGGCATAGGGTGGTGTACATTTCCCTTGAGTTAGAATCAGGACTTAGATTACTAACGCAATTTAAAAGTTCTTAATCTTTCAATTCACGCAATCTTATCAGATTATTCTGTAGATATAGATTTCCTTTCTGCGAAAGGAAATGTATTGAATACGAAATCTAAGAGTTACTGCGTAACACTTAGAAATAATCAGGCCTGCGGCACTAATTATGTGGCAAACGAAGAGAAAATCAGTTAATTCAGAGATGTCCTTCTAGTACAATATGGTCACGTATTTATAGGAAATCTCGCTAGAGATCTAGAAGTTTCACGATATGTCACGAAGAATTACTGGATTAGTAGATGAGTCATGTAATCTATACATAGTAAGAATGTCAGATAACCATATCCAATACATCCCTTGAAAACAAGAAGGCGCTGAGGAAGTTTTCTACGACAACAGCGTTGCCTCAGACAATTTCTATTAGTTATTAATGATCTCTAAACAAACTGCCATCGGCTCTGAGGGAATAGACCGGCACACGCGATACAGTCAATGAAATGGCACGCACAGTTGATAAACCCAGCACGCGTGGCCCCGTTTTACCCCTCACCGCCAGAGGCAAAAGTCAATCTCAAAGTCACCATCTTGTTGGTCCATCAACCGCCGTAAGTTAGCACAAGCATCTTCAAATGCCTGAGTCACGTCCGAGTTGATGCCCTCGGAAATTCTGGGATGAATAAGCCCGTAAATGAATACATGGCGGAGCTCTGGCATGTGTGACAGCACGTTGATATGGTCGACCAGCTGTTTTCCAGCGTAAAACGTATTACGCCAAGTAAGCTGTCGTAGATTTTTCGTGTGATGCACAGCATCAAGTAGAAAGAATCCCACGGAATCGAGCTCCAGTTCCTGCAGACGCTCGAACGACGAAGACGCGAAGTTGTCAAATGCCTCTTGCGTAGCATCGTCGACGTCCATGAGGTCGTCCATCCTGAACCGCACAAGATTTGGACAAACGAGACTTTGAAGCAGAGCCGCGACGCCTATCCGTGAGTCCGCAACATGACTAAGAGTCATATCAACTTCCTCGAGGTGCTCCAACCTCAATAGAGCCGCAGGGATGAAGTCATGCTGCGGCTCACTGGAGCACGACGCGTCGAAAACGACACGCTTTAGTTTCGGACTCCTTTCCATGAGTTGATGCACGTTCGTCGTCGCAAAAAAGCTCATCGATTCGAAGAATTCCAGATTATCCGTGGGAAATGGAAGAAGCTCTGCTAGACTGCCATGGAACGTCACAGCTCCTCTGTTCGACACCTTCAAGCATCGGAGGCGCCGGCTCTCGGAAAAACAAGTGAGCGGGCGCTCCCAATCGAAGAAACGCACGTCGTAGGAGAAGACACAAAGCGTGATGTCCTCAACGTTGCGAAATAGGACGCTCGAATGCATCAACATATCGACAATTTCGGACGACACGAAGAGGCGCAGGCAGATCACATCTGCAAATTGCATGACGACGTTGGGGAACCAACGAAGGACGTCGCCCGACTCGTAGACAGGCGCGCTTTGTGTCCCTATCGTCAAGTTCATGTGTCGACCGGAGGAGTTCGCGACACATTTTCCAAGATACGTGCGGTAGCTTTGCAGTCCCAGCCGGTTGGGTCGGAGTGTTACGTGGCGCCACAAGCAAGGCGCGTCGTCGATGAGCCTTTTGCTGAGAAGGGTTCAGAAAATATAACTTTTTGACGACCACGAATTGCACTGACAAATATTTGCAGGTCGTACCGAGAACTATTCGCATTCGCTCGTCGTCCGCGAAAAGGTGAAACACGAGGAGCCAGACGTCATCCGGGACGATGTCCGGCGCCGGGAACACCACTACTGCTTTCGTTACTATAAATACTGCGCGTTAGTTCTAGGTCAGAATAAGTGCTCAAGGCGAGAGTAGAAGGGGCATGTGGGGGGCTTGACCAACGGGAGTTACAGTGGATGGCAAGGGCGCTAAGCGGTCAACTCGTGCCAGACAAAATTTCGAATCCACCACATAAAGCGCGTAATGATGAGTATATAAAAAAGAGGCAACGTATCGCACGACATGGAATGGCGTGACGGAGTCAAAGGGCGGGCAACACACCTGACGGCATCGTCGGCTTCAAAACATGCGAGGGACAGGTCGTATAGGCAAACATAGTCGAGTGGCGTCCTAGAGGTGGCAGTCTGAACAAGGCGAAGCCACCTTTAAGTCGAGGCCTTTCAACAACCTGCCAACCAGCCAGTTGACCGGCTTGACGATCAATCGTGGTCCTTTTGCCAAAAAAGGTGCTTCGGCGGTGGTCACCTCCCATTGTTATCCAGAAATATCAAAGCCGGCCGGTGCGATATTTGTCGTCTACGCATGTTCTACCATTAATCTGTTATGGCTCGTCACGTCGCAAGTTCACAGTTAAGACGATGGCTTCGCGTGTTGCCGGATAAGGGTGTGGTGTTCAAGACAATCAGTAAATTGCTTGGTTCACAGCGTGCTCTTATACACTTACGCCCGCGATCCTGCGCAGCACATATTGAGGCAAGTCACCTGAAGTCAGAGCTGACGCTTTACTACGTGTAATCCGATACATACTCCGGAATTCCAGGTTTACGAGAAAGCAGCACTTGCAGAGACAGAACCGAGGCCATTTTTCCAGGCGCTTGCAGGGAGGCCCGTCGAGACTCGATATTTCGTCGGAACGTTATGCAGCTGCCAATGAACAGATCCAAACCGCAGACACTGTCGCAGCCGTGGAAAGTCTCGTCGCCAGAGTCGTGGAGAGATGTATTGTCCAACTTCTTCCGTGCGATGGACACGCAGTGCTGTAAATCTATCCAAGCCGCTCAAAATCGAAGATTTAAAGGCTGTCTGTTAATGCGCAGGGAGCTCCTTGCTATTCGAGTACCGAGCACACAATTAAAGGTAAGCAAGAGTGTGAATAAAGTGATCAGCAGCATTGCCTTGACAAGATCGATGCAATATTGTTGCATATGCAGGAGAAGGCCTGTGGCCTTCAGGGCGTGCAGTGTCTACAGGCACTGAGTGAGTATTTGCATGAGGTAACGATTGATATTACTGATCTTTTCTTTCTTGGGGCCGCAGGGGGAAGCCAGGAGACTACTGTTGCCAACGTTGGCATGCGTCAAGATGGTAGAAATAGAGGTAAATCATGAACAAATCTTTGAAAAAATGCAAGAAACAGTGCGGCAAATGCTTATCGAGTGATGCCTGAACATGCCGAGTGATACCGGGAAAACATGTAGTGAATCATAGACACACGCCATACGGTCCGAATACAAGTGTACAAAGAAGACGCACAGCCTCAGGTGGTACTCAGACCACAAGATGAATGTGCATGTGAGCCGGCGCGGATTCACGCTGTTCGAACTTCGTATTTTCGCCAATATAATTACCATGATATCCATATTCGTTGGGGTCTCTTCCTACCAGTGACAATGTTACCAGCGGAATCGCTGGTAATCTGTAAGGTATTAAGGGATAACGCGTAACGGGCCCTCCATGATCGCGATATGCTTGGCCGCCCTCCAGGTGAATACACATTACGCTGGAGCGAATGTAAGCACGTTATATTGTGGCCAGAAGGGCGGACGACGTGAAAGTAGATAGTCTTCCGTCGTCAGACTGGATGGGAAGAAGCGATCGATTCATAGAAGCATCATAGACGACATGGAACCAAGGAATACTTACGCAACTCCCAGGCCAGGCCAGGCGGTGCAGGGCTGCCGATCAGGAAGGAGCTCCACGGCGATCAGCAAAGGTCCGACGCCACCTTTGAAGTCCGACGATAATGCAAACGTCTGCCAGTATTGGTTCGCGGTCTTCTGAACGCTTGGCCAGGCTTTCCAGACATCGCTCACCTCCCCCTCGGTTATGAGAATATCGAGAAGACGTGCCCCGGCACGCGGTGCGAACGTCTCGAAAACAGTCAGATTCCATTCGACGAGCAGTTTGACGAGTAAACGTTTCAGGAAAAATCACGACATGACCAGAACACATCCTACCTTTCCCTTGATTCGCTACTAAGTCCCGTCTCTTAGCGGTTCCGTAGCGCCTGCCGATCCGGCGTAAGGGCCAGGATGGCGTGGAGATGCAGTGGAAACGCCGTGAAGATTGGCAGAGGCAGTAATGTGAAAAGGCGTCCATTTTCGATACCTTGTTGGAGAGGAAACGCCAGACCTATATGGGAAAACAGCTTGTCATCAACCAAGCGCTGCTCAACCTGGTTTCCAAGTCTATCCGACATGATTTTCGCTGTTATTCCGTCAGAAAGGACCATGTGGCAGATGCGCCATGCCAGGGCATTTTCATGACCGTGAACAGTGGACCTGACGACGCATCGGAAAGTCTCTAGATGAGTCTTCGAGTCTCTTTTCATGACACGCTTCTGCGCGATGAGATGAGGATCCTCTATGGAAACCTTTGCGAGGGTCGTTTCATTTCTATCGACGTCGATGAGCCTCAGTTTAATGGAGTGTATATTCTGCAGAAAGAGCATAGTGACTTTCAGTTCTTTGTTGATGAAATCGTCGAAGAGCGTCTGGATATCCTCAATTGAAAACGAAGTCTTGCGAATCCTCGAATTGCTCGCCTGCCGGGGCGTTCGGAGAGGCAGTCGGATGACGGTGCCAGAAAGATTTGCAGGGTCTTCCACGGATGGGCGGAATGCCTCCAACTGATCTTCGTATTTCTGGCCTTCTTCAGCAATATTGATGGCGACACCGCCTGGAGTGGCGAACTCCTCGTGAGGGTCAAATACGACGAGCTTGTTGGAGGAGAGTATGTGCGGATTGTCTGTGGCCTACGGACAGCGAGATGTGAGTAAGAGTTGAATGAAGAATGAGAATGTGGCGCACATGGTAACACGACCTGAAACCGAGACCGTATTTGCCGATTTTCCTATATCGGATGTTACAATCTGCAAATAGCTGCTGCAGTGATTCTTACGTTTCGTCGGCTTTTTTGTTGGACCCGTGGATGGTCCTCAGAGCCGTCCAATCGCTGTCACGAAAGACAGAATCATTCTCGCATAACAAGGCGGGCCCTTGCGACCCACTAAGGACTGGATCAAGAAGAAACGAGGTTGGATGTTGTCGACAATCCAATGTGAAAATCTTCTTCCGCGTCAGCAGCGGCACGCAAAAGAGGACGGTGGCCGCTATATACCTGTGTGGTAGCTCCAGCATCGTCCGAGTTTTGCAGTAATTCCCTCAAGAGTCCATTTCCGAACGGATAGCTATCGAGGATACCTTTGATAGCTGAAGCAGTATCGACGCGTTCTCTGAAAGACTCTGGCATGAGGGACGAAAGAGTGCGCAGGGCGCCTAGTTAGACGCGTCGCCATATTGCAAAGAGGCTCCTTCTACACGTGAATGATGCGCCTCTCAAGCCTTGCGGTGAAAGGGAGGCGATGACTCGGAGTTGCGAGGCATTTGGCTAATTTCTCTAACAAGGCAAAGCAGTTCGTTCTTGAAAATGTGCAAATTAAATATTTCGTGATTTCAACCTGTAAAATGCTGCATCCTATGTTCAGTCATTGTTCAGCCATGTAAGAAGATATCTAAATACGAAAAAAGACCCATGATGACTGGTCGGTCGTCGGACTCACGAGAGTCGGGAAAGACAAGTACCCAGATTTTAGGCTATTGCTAAAACATGGCTTAGAGGATAAGACAGTATAATTTTCACTGGCTAGAGGAATATGTAGAAAAGAAAGTAGTTAGAAGGGGAAGACGAAAGGAGAATGTACTTACGTGCATCCTTGAACTTTGAACGAGTAGAATGTAGATGTGAGGGTTGGAAATCCACTACCAAAATTACTTCCGAGGTTTGCTGTACAAATGGTCAGTCGTTGTAAGGAGGAGCAGCGCAGAAGGGATGAAAGATGGGAGACGTGTGCGTTTAGTACGCGAGAGTCAGAAGATGGAGAGATAAACGGGATCGTAGGGTCAATGATCCGATGGGACAGTTGTATATACGGCGGCTTCGTATAGGTATCTTGCAGAATTAGAGCTGGTTACGTTCTTTCCGTGTGAAGATACCTCCGTCAACGCAGTAGCGGACGTCGAGGCTTACAGTCGTGATGTAGCCACGTATGCGACTAGAAGAAATGTCTGCAAGGAGGTTTAAAACGATATTATTGGGACCAATTGTGGAGGATCGTCGCGGTCGTCGAGAGTTACATATGTACATATATATGTACCAAATCCGAAATCCTATACATATTTGGATACGTCGCGATGAGTCATACAGTTCGAGACGAACAGCTTTCGAAGCTTCACTTCTCTCCTGAAATATAATGTGCCCCTTGCTCGACAAGCCTTTCCTTTGCATTTATATCACACGATCTTCTGCTCGAGTGATATAAGAAGGAGAGTTTTGGCCGCAAGGGGTCCGGTAACACAGTACTGTTTGAATATATCGTCATCATTGATTCAAACTTGACTGCGGTATCGCAGTGGTATCGCCGCTTTCTTCGCACTCGACGATTGCTGAAACTAAAAGATTCTCCTGCTCTAAGTATACACCCCGAGTACTTACAGGAAACAAGTCGTCTGGTCGTCGTGTTCGCCATCAATTCTCTCTTCTTGAATCATGAAACCCACGAAAATCAAACGGGTGCTGAAGTCTGCGGCTCAGAAGACGGGCCGCACCGTCACACGCCGCCCTCGTTTCCGCAGAAATACTGGCCCATTGCCTGACGAGCAGCCAATCGTGTTCCTGCGCGTGCAGGTCGTCGGGTGCAACGACGTGCTGTCAAAGGAGAGGAGCGGCACCAGCGACCCGTAAGTGGTGGACTACTTATAATTGACCATTTCATTTGAACAATGTCCAGCTTTGTTACTCTGACACTCTTGTCAACCCGCTTTTCGACCCCCGTGGCGAAGCGTACGCGGAATCCGACGTGGTCAGCCAAAGATGCGACGTTTGACTTTCCCATCTATCTATCTCAAGCGGACAGTGTTGGCATCGTCGAGCTCGTCATCTGGGACAAGGACTACCTTAGAAAGGAATATCTCGGCGAAGCTGCCGTCTGTCTCGAGGACTGGTTCGACCGAGCCACGGTTGGTGCGACAGACGATCGCGCGGCTGCTTTGTCGTTCGAGACTGCGAATGTGCGCGCAGTTCCTATTCACTCGTCTCGCGGCAACACGCAAGCATCGGGTACCATGCATGTGCGCATGGGTTTTGTGCACACGGCCAAATCGACGGAGGCCGGCGCGCTGGATTTTGAGGAGGTCTATCGCGAACTTGTCAAGCGCGCGCGGCCGTCTCTCGTATCTGTGCCGCCGACGCTGGGTATGGGCACTGTCCACTCTGCGTCCGTGTCCATCCAGCATCAAGACGATGGCGGGATAAGTAGTGACAGTGATGCCGGCGGCAGTAGTGACGAAGAGGACGAGGAAAGTGACATTGGGGAAGACGATGAGGAAGACGAGGAATATGTTACGCCGACGGAGACCGCGATGCCGACGCCCATGTTCAGCAGTCCGAAGATCACGAAAAGCATGTACGACCCGCCACCGAAGGAGGTGCTCGCGTCTCTGTCTGCATCCTCATCTGCACCAACGATGTCTTCGTCTTCGTCGCCGTCGCCGTCGCCCGAGTCCACTTCTATGACTGCCTCACCGTCGACGTCGCCGTCAAGCTCGGCGCCGGTTGCCCCGCCCGCAAAGAAGAAAACAATCCTCAGCAAACCGAAGCTTTTCACGCGAAAGACCTCGACGCCGCCGGACGGGAACAACTCGCTTCCCACGACGCCTCGCACGCCCGGCGGCACGTTTCCACGCTCTGAGCCGTCCACACCGTCGACAGCCATGCCGCCAGGCAATGCCGCTGCGGCGACGCCCACTCCCGCGAGACGTCGTGTTAGGAAGGGCCGCGGTAAGACCGGCGGCGCTTACAGCCTCGCCGAGGATCACAATGATATTGTCGGAATCGTGATGTTGGAGATTACGTCCGCGGCGGATTTACCGCGTCTGAGAAATCTCACGCGCACTGGGTGGGACATGGATCCGTTCTGTGTGATCTCGTTTGGAAAGAAGGTGTTTCGGACACGTGTTATCCGCCACTCACTCTCCCCGCAGTGGGATGAGCGTCTCCTCTTCCATGTGCGCCGTTATGAGACGAACTACCGTGTGCACTTCACCATTCTCGATTGGGACAAGATCTCGAGCAATGATCACGTTGGCGACGTCTCACTTCCTGTGAGTGAGCTCGTCGAGGGTGTGGAACAACCAGATGAACGTGGGTTATACGATTATACGAAGGACGACGACGAGCGCCAGTACGAGATGCCCATTAGCCTGAACGCTGGTGATGCCGCGTGGGAGGGCAAACACAAGCCTACGTTGAAGTTCCGGTAAGTGTCGGTACTGGTTTGCAACCACAGTTTTCTTCATCGCCTGCCTCACAGTGCCAAGTACACTCCTTACGCGAAGCTACGCCAGCACTTCTGGAGCGTGTATCTCAATCAGTACGACACCGATGACACGCACACCATCTCTCATCTCGAGTTGACCAGTATGCTCGACTCGCTGGGCAGTACCCTCACGAAGAGTACAGTCTATGGCTTCTGGGAACGCTTCCACAAAAATCCGCACACTGACGAGTTGACAATCGACGAAGCGATCATCTCCCTCGAGGACGCCCTTGCGCGGCCGGTGAGCGAGAGACGGCATGTCGGCGACGAATCGAAAGAGCCGGATGGTAGTTCTAGTGTGACGCCGCTACTCATGGCGTACGATACTTCGGGACGCGAGGTGGACCTGAGCACGCTGGACTTCAATCAGCCGAGCGCGATGCACTTTGCTGGCTATGGCGCCGCCGATGTGGGCGAGGTGCACGTCACGGAGCCCTCTCAACAGCCGGTGCCGCCTCCCGGCACGTACAGCTCAGCGAATGAGGACAGCGAGGACGCGGAGGAGCACTCTGCTGCAGGGGGAAGTGCCCCCGAAAGTGCTACACCAGGCAAGAAGAAACGCTTCCGTGCAGCACGACCGCGGTTCAAACGCTCGAACGGCAAGGGCTCGGCGTCTCGCTCGTCGTCAACGGCTGCGTCATCGTCTGGAACGCCGCCTTCCGTGGAGCGGCTCATCAACGTTAAGAACTGCCCGCTGTGCCACCGACCACGCTTGACGTCGAAGGCGGAGATGGACATTGTGACGCATCTTGCGGTGTGCGCGTCGCAGGATTGGCGCAAGGTCGACTGCATCATGGTGGCGAACTTTGTGACTCCCAGCCAGGCTCAGCGCAAGTGGTACACGAACATTCTTGGCAAGATTTCGAGCGGGGATTATAAGCTCGGCGCGAATTCGGCGAATATTATCGTGCAGAACCGCATGACTGGACAGCTGGAGGAGGAGAAGATGGCGGTGTACGTGAGGCTCGGTATTCGACTGCTGTATAAGGTTGGCCAGCGTTTATCTTTTCTTTTTTTTTTTGCTTCGCTAGTGAGATATTGATCGATCAATTGTCAGGGTGCGAAGAGTCGCATGGAAGGCAGTCGAGGTGGGTTCCTAGCCGTTGGGTTTCGTATATCGTCATCAGTCTGTCCATAGCCCGCGGCCTCCTCAAGTCTATGTCCGTCAAGCAGGGTCTCAAATATGACGCACCAGAATCCAAGGCAGACATACAGCCTTTCATCGACTTCCACAGTCTGAACACTAAGGAGATGCTCTTGGATCTGTCGGAATTCAGTATGTCCAACTTAGCTTTTTGTTTTTCTTTTCTCTGACGTATTCCTGCAGAAACATTCAACGAATTCTTCTATCGGTACGTGGTTCATTTGTCAACGGCAATATCGTGTCACTTACGCTTTTTACAGGAAGCTGAAGTCTGATGCTCGTCCTGTGGAAAAACCTGATGACCCGTTCCGCCTGGTGAGCGCGGCGGATTGCCGCTTGAACGTGTTCGAATCCGTCAGCGAGGCGACACGGTTGTGGATCAAGGGCCGAGAGTTCAGTGTTTCCAGGCTACTTGGAGATGCCTACAAGGACCAAGCGGAGAGGTACAATGGCGGCGCTGTAGCCGTCTTCCGGCTCGCTCCACAAGACTATCATCGGTTTCACACGCCGGTTGACGGGACCATCGGTAAAATGACGTACATTCCAGGCGAATATTATACCGTAAACGTAGGTGTTTTTTTTTTTTCATTGTTCGAGTGCTGCGAGCAGTGATGGCGATTTCTTTAGCCACAGGCGATCCGCACTGCGCTGGACGTCTATGGCGAGAATGTACGCGAGGTGGTGCCCATCGATAGCCCGCAATTTGGCCGCGTTATGGCGGTGTGCGTTGGCGCAATGATGGTAGGCACGATCCACGTTACAGCAGTCGAGGGGCAGAGACTGCGCCGAGGTGACGAGTTTGGGTACTTTGCCTTCGGTGAGAGTGGTTTAAGTTGTTGTGATTGATGTGAGGCTCACCAGGTGGCTCAGGCGGATCGACCATCGTGATGCTTTTTGAACCTGGAACCGTCAAGTGGGATGAGGATCTCCTAATCAACAGCCGTGCCTGCCTAGAGACGCTCGTATGCATGGGCATGGGTATCGGCACAGGCTTGCGCGCGTCAGCGCGATCAAATATCGTGGGTAACTCATGATAGACCGTTCGGACTTGGAAAATGAAAATATATTATCATCGTTGCAAAGATTCCCACATTTGTGTCTGGACTTATCCATATTATTCTTCTCTGATTTCAACCTGATGATTGATCAGCGGACAGCGAATATCTTGTTTTCTTGTCTCCGATACTTCGAAATATCTGACTGAATCTGTGTGGGGGAAGACTTGTATGCATGTACAACTACAATCAGATAGCTGTGGCATCTTGTGCAAAGACATGGCATCAACGCGAGACAACACTATAAAAGGAACCAGGCCTTCTTTATTGTATGGTGCAATAGGCAGCTGTTCCAGGATGTGTGCTTGAATGCCAAAAATGCCTAATTAGGTAGTTCGATGGGCCCGACAGTGCTTGGAGTGAAT
>KN882095.1:1380426-1427156 GCA_000934395.1 Fistulina hepatica ATCC 64428 | reverse complement strand
TTTTTAGGGATCTTGAGACTCTTTTTCAATCCGTTGTCGAGGCCAAGAAATCTGCATGTCATTCGGGCGACCACAGTTGCGACAACACTGTTCGCTTGGTTCAGACAGCGTCAAGGACGACAATTTGTGAGGTCAACGGCGGTGATTCCAACATAGATTTTGCCCTGGAAGTCACCAAATCGACCGTTCCAGAGGCAATAAGGAAGAAGACAGAGTTCGTCGGAAAGATCTTCAGCGCCGATGTGGCTGCGAATGGTGAAGTCAAAAGAGCTAACGACTTTATCACTCGTTACGAGGTGAATAATATACTATCGCTCAAAACATTTTTACTCAGGTCATATCTATGTGTGTAGGATGCGAAGAAAGCCGTGCATGGCGCGGTACATTACATGAGCAGTGATCCTTGTCGCCGATTCACTTTCAGTGTAAGGCCGCATCATTTGGTTTTTTTGCAGACAAACTGAATCCAATGGAGGTGACGATCGAGAATACGCAGATGCGTATATGGTTTTATTCTCGCTCTCATTCAGTTGTGTCTGAGCCATTCAATTTTGTCGAGGTACATATATTTCTGTCTGTTTGCTACATGGCTTTCTCACAGCTCATTACAGGACACGAAATCTTTTGTCCGTTTCGTGCTGGCTTTCGGCTTTGCTTCGCCGGCCGCGCTGGGCTACGATCCCACTGTCAAGCGCTGTTGCGACAAATCGGACCAGGTTTTCTATGTGTTCGAGATCGTCGAGGATGAGACGAAGCACTACTTTCGTACTACCCGTGTTCTGTCTGATTATCGTGCTGCGCGCATTCCGGGTCGTGGCACTCGTGTTTTCCTAGTTCGGCGGTGTTCCAGTTTCAACGACACGGAACCTACTGGCGACGACGCCGTGCTTAGGGATTTTTGGCTCGACGAGCGAGCGCTTCCCGAATGGACGATACAAGCCGACATATTCAACCGCCTCGAGGAGCTGAAGAAGGTGACGCCTTATCCCGAATGGCTAAAATTCATCACGAACCACGAAGAGCTGATGTCTCTCATTACTACTGGTGATTACAAGAAATACTTCATGACTATCTTGCAGCACGGTGAAGTTCGGCTTGGAGGTGCTCGTGACTATGCACGAGGGTTGAAGCCCAGCCAAAACGGCCCCCATTCGGTTCGATTGAAATGAGTCAAAAGCGATAGAACTGCGGAGAATCAACTGATATATACAATACATTGTGACTTGAGTGAATTACTTTACCTTGATTCTTTCACTCTGTTGCGAAACAGCTGTTTCGGACGCACTCGAAGCCCTCGACCGACTTAGCAAAGTCCGATTCTTTGACTTCAACTTGATGTCAACATGGGTCTTGCGTTCGGCATGAGAATTGCACTCATGTCAGCATCGGACTTTCAAAGTACGGTAACTGCCGAAGTCACCTTGTTGACCGCCGCCGCGCGACTTCGCACAGATACTTTGACTTGTTCTTGACTTTCATCAGACACCACTACTGCTCGCTGTTGGCCACCCCTTTTTGTGGTCTTGGAGGTGCATTCTGTTGTCCTTTACATTGTGTCTCATTATGTCTTACTTTTGTCAGGTTGTGCAAGTCTTCCCTGCAACACTGTGGGTGGTGCTTGCAGCGGACTCCGAGCTGTCCGGCTCGGCCTACGGCCTATCCTCCGGTATACTCATCATCGGCACAGTGTTGCGCGCGAGGCTGACAACGGACATACTTGCATTCTGCAGTGTGCCGAGGCCAATGGAGCTGCCACCACTGGAGGGCCCTCGTAGTATGATAAGGTCAGCACTGCGGGATCGATGTAGTGGCATTGAATTGACGAGCATCATGCTAACAGGTTTTTTACATGACCATGGGCTTTTGATAGTGGCAGCAAGGGCTGTGGTGGGAGCGGCAGTGGCAACTGGGATAGCAGCGGCAGCGGCGGTGTTGGTGGTCACTGGTGGCGGCAACAGTGGCGGCGGCGGCGATGCATAGTCACTGCACCGTAGCAGCGTAATGGGATGGCGGGCTAGCAGGCGGCGGCATCGGTATATATTGTACACACACAAATGTATTTTTTATGTATCTCAGTAATAAACATATTGTGTTGATTCATTTCCATTGAGATCATTGAGAACATTGATTCAAATACATTTAGATGAATGCACACGGATAGAGAAAAGCTGTCGGCAATGTAACCAACAGTACATGTGACGAAGCTCATGCCAACTTGTCTCAAACGACCTCTACTGATTTTGGCCTTCACTAAAAGGCTCATTAAGGTTTAGGTCAGTTCTCACCGATATACATTGATATATTGGTGTTAATCGGCCTCTATCGGCCTGAATAGAGGCCATTTTGGCTGGGGTTGAAGCGCAAAAATGTCATGCTATCGACTCTGCTGCGAGATTATTCGCAGGTGTACCAGCGTATGCATCGCCCGCCGATCAAGACACGTTGGCCGGGAATGCTAAGCATTAGCAATGATCCCGAGGCCTCATGGGTGCAAGCGCCGCCAGAGAGGCTGTTTTCCGGGAGGAAGCATTACCGGTTGGTTTTCAAGGAAGTTTGTCAAACATTTGCAAAGATCATGCAGCTGAATGTCTCCGTGACGACGCTGCTCCACGGGCTTACAGGCGAGTCGCATGACATCTGCCGCTCGAAATCCCATTTATGTCATGGCACGACCCATCAGCCTTGCAGCTGCTGTACCTCGCGCGATATGTCCACCGCGACGTCAGCGCGGGAAATATTTTGTGTTACGAAGAGACTCAAGGAAAGCTTTCCGATCTGGAATATGCAAAGCCGTTCCGTTCAATTGATGAGCACAGGAAGGACGCGAAGACTGTTTGTTCCCTGACTTGCTTTGTTGCTCGGGTTTTGCTAAATTGCACCTAGGGAACACTGGGATTTATGTCCATTGAAGTGCAAGCATGGGAGTACCAATTTCATCTGTCTCAAGAGGTCCCTCTGCCTGGTATCCCTTTTTTCCACAACTTTCAGCATGACTTGGAGTCATTGTTCTGGCTCTTTGTTTGGCTCGTGTCCCACCGCATCCTCGAAACAGTTCTTCCGTTGACTGCGCAATGGGATCTGGTGTATCTGCGCCAGCAAGCTGACCGGTATTTCTCGCTTTTGTCTTCGGATCCTCCATTTCATCGATTCACTTTTATTCTGCGCCCGGGAACCTCTCTGGAGAGGGGGCTTTCAACTGTGGCCCAGGGCCATGGCTTGATGCTCTTCGTTGTGGATCAGCTTTATCGCGCAAAACGAGATATTCGCGGCAACTATTCACTACTGGAAGGGGGAGATCTTGTTCGACTTGAGGATCCAGAATCTTTTTCGACAATTTATAACGGTATACGTGACATATTCCGTGCTCTGAAAGAACACGTCGATGCGCAGTCGCAGTCGTCACAGACGTTAAAATCATTGACTGCGTACCTTTACGAGCAAGCACCCGCTGCCCCTTCCAGCACTTGAGACTCCATGATGACCCATGTCCCTGTAGGGGCAAGACTTGGACAGGTTAGCATGAACGCACTACGCTCATTATTTTGCACTTGAGGTTGACCATTACATTTTCAGGCTACTGGTAATTAATATATACTCTTTGCTGCAGCCCTTCGTTCGCCCTGGATCAAGCAAGGCTTTCACATTCGGTCCATGATGCTGTTTTTTTTTTTTTTTTTTTTTTTTTTTGTCTATTCGTTTCGTTCTCGACTCCATCCACTTTACATTCTAAAGCACATATATATCCTTTGCCGGCGAGCGAGCCGATTTGCGCTGCCGCACTAGCTCTTTTTGACACCTTATTTCAAAATCTCAGAAGCCCATACCGGCCTAGGTACTCCTTTGGTATTGTGGTATGTGCGATGTATGTCTCTGGCGAAGCCTTCACGTTTTTCCTAAATGGTATTGGCCGCGCTCAAGAGGCGCGCACGAACGAAAAGGTTGTGACCCCTGCAACCTCCACTTTCAAATGCGCATGCAAATTCTAGCTTCCAGCGGTGCACGTAAGTGAGGTTCGTGACAGACCAGGTAGCTTGATGGATTAATCCGTAAAAACCGTAAGTTCGTGTGTAGGACCTTGTCGACGGATAACCTGGTATGTTATTTCTTCCGGACCAAGGAAAATATCACAACAGAGCGCAACTACGGTACAGAAACGTGTTCTACGGTGTCGATAGACTAACATCAACATGTACGTATGTTCAGAAAGGGGTGTGTCCAAGTCAGTCTATAAAGCTTCATAGCCTCTGTTCTTTTGTTCTATAAGCGACAGGCGACTAGTTAGTAGTCCAACTTTAGTCTCTTCTTATTATACCTATTCAGGTCTGTGTTTACACCCTTAGAAACGTTGCTACTATTATATAAAAGTAAAAGGTTCAGGCTTGCCAGATAGTACTCAATGGGTGCTATAAACTAGCGCGACTGCGCGCGTTCGGACACGGCTATGGGTACGGGTACGTATGCTCGCAGAGGTCCGTCCGTGCCGACAACTAATCCTCTAGGAGTAGGGTGAACTGCCAAGGTCCAAGTTTTTCGTAGTGCTATCAGCTAGGTGGATTTGGTGAAGCACTCAGAGTATACTTGGTGTTGTTCAATTTAGTGTGAGTGGCTTCCGTTTCATGGGTTTGAGCAGTGGAGCCGCGTCGGAGACGGGGAGCTGGCGACATTGCACCTAGCACGGATGGTAGTAACGCGGTTGCGTGTGGCGGTATTGCGCCGGTTTAACGCCCGATAGCTACCCGTGGTGGAGCGCATGTAAGAGCGGTATCTGCAGGTCGCGTCACGCCTAGCGAACACCGATTCTTTTTTTTTTAGAGGTAGCGACGAGCGTTGTGAGTTACTTTTTTTTATGGATGCAATTGCCATATTATAAGCGGACCTTACATGCAGTAAAATGGCTACCAGGGCAGTTGGCCGCACACTTTGGCTACTATCAGAACACCTCGCTCGGCCTTCTGCCGATGTCGCGGCGGTAACATGGAGAGGCGAACCAGGAACATCCGTAGAGGTTCATCGGCCCTTTGCGACTTGAGAGCCGGGAACTAGGTGTTGGCACAGCGGAGCGACTGCCTAAGCTTGTGCAAGTTCGCCGTTAGGCGGCGCGAGTGGTCCGCCTTGCCCAGTAGTCCAAAAAGGTGTCCTGCTCGTAGTCTGAAGTCGAAGGACATTTTTCGCATTCACTGTGCTATAACGGCAGCTGTTTACTTAGTGCATGGCTATCTTCTTAAGCAACTTACAAAGACGTCCTTATGCAGTCTCTGCGCGAGACTGAGGTATGCCATTGCTATTATCATTACTACTTACTTAATTGCTCATGTACTCGTAGTTGTCTACTTCTACAGGTACTTGCATATATCTTAGCTCTTGCTTTGCTTATCTGTGCGCGAGACTGAGTTGTCTACTTCTACAGGTTTTGGGCCCCGCTTACCTTGCCTGTGCTGTCTCGAAAACCCGCGCTAGCCATGTCCACCTCCGTCACTGCTGTCAGCGACAATCTTCCATCCTCCGTTCCAACCCTGCAGGTCTCGGGAGCGAATTGGGGGATCTTCCTCATTCGTTTTGAAGCAGCTGTGAAGGCAAAGAAGAAGTGGGAACACTTCCTCTCTGCCTCTGATGCCCCGAAAGCTGAGACCTGGGATGGAGATGAAGCATCAGCCAGGAACTACCTCATTCAGAAGGTTCCTGACTCAACTGTGCTTCGCATCGCGAAGGCCGCAACTGTCGCTGATGCCTGGAAGATGATCACTGATGAGTACAGTGCCAAAGGCCAGGCGCTGGAAACGGAATTGCGCACGCAGTTCACGGAAATGAAGTGTGGACCGAAGGCAAATGTACGCACCTTCCTTGAAGAGCTCATCACACGTCGTGAGAACCTCGCCCGCTCCAGTGTCACGATCACAGACAAGGAAATGCACGACACGATCCTCAAGGCCCTGCCACACTATCTATCCACTTTTGCCTTGAACCAGCTGAACACCATTGCCCTCATCGATCCGCAGAAGGAGGTCGATCCGAATTCTTTGGCATCGCTCATTGCCCGGGAATGGAAGCACCAGCAGGCATATCAGAAGCGCACGGGCAGTGGAGGTAATGGTGGCGAGCGTGACGAGGCTCTTGCTGCCACTCCATCCACATCAAATGGCAGCGGAACGAGCGGAAAACCGCAAGGTCACGGCCCGCTGTGCTGGACGTGCCATGAGCGCGGCCACATTAGCCGCAACTGCAAGAAGGCGGCGGCGAAGAAAGGCACTGAGACTGGCGCCGCTGCGGTTTCTGACGAGGAACCTGAAGGGCTGTGGTGTGCACCTGAGGAGCTGGATGACAATATGCCTGAGCTTGAGGCTGTGTTGAACTCTTTGGATGGCGAAAGCATGCTTGAGCTGCAGTCTGTGTCGGACTCATCATTGGACACAAACAGCCAGTCGGACAATGGTGCTGACCATGAGGGGGAGTCGTCGTGCGACGATGACTGGTTTTCCGAGTGTGGGGACGACATTGTCGATGTCCCTGATGCAGTGCTCGATGTCGACAAGCTATCTGGGAGCGAGCTGAGTGACTCGGCAGAGTCACTCATCGCTGTTGACCTGGAGTCGACGAATGCGGGATCCTGGGAGCAGGCTTCAGCATCAACTGAGCATGCAGGTGCAGCCCTTGTGGAAGGGAACAACACACCTCGGACAACGTTGATTGACTCAGGTGCAACACGGCACATTACACCGTATCGCAATAATCTTGAGGCAGTCGAGGACGTGCCTCCGATCACCTTCTCATCGGCAAACCGTGGCTCATTTACAGCAATGAGCCGTGGTGAAATGCTCATCAATGTGCCGAATGGCATCGATCCCTCGTCAATGCATCTGACAGAGGTCATGTACTCACCTGAGGCTGGGTATACGTTAGTGTCTGTTGGACGCCTCGATGAGTGTGGGTATGAAATTACCTTCAGCGATGGTGTGTGTGTCATCCGCGCACCAGACGGTGAGATTGTAGCACAAATCCCACGGTCTGCGAAGGGCCTCTACCGCATCATTCACAATGGACCTGAGGTAGAAACAGCAAACGCGGCAGCAGCAAATGAGCCACTGTCGATCCATGAATTCCACTGCCGTATGGGACATATTGCCCCAGACACTGCTCGTCATCTGATCGAAAAGGGATTCATCACTGGTGTCAGACTTGACATGATGACAGCGCACTCACCGGTCTTCTGTGAAGCATGCACTTACGCGAAGTCAACACGTAAACCTGTGCTGAAGACACGTCAGGGTGAGCGTGCAAAAGCTGTCGGTGATGAGGTGCATTCAGATGTGTGGGGCCCAGCACCCATTGAATCACTGGGTGGGCGGCGCTACTATGTGTCCTTTACCGATGACTACTGGTGATTCACTCACTTGTATCTCCTCCGCACGAAGGATGAAGTCGCAGCCTCGTTCAAGGCCTACGACACATGGTGGGAGGTGCAGCAGAGTGTGCGGGTGAAAATCCTTCACTCTGATCGTGGTGGTGAATACCTGGGAAAGGACTTCATTGTCTACCTCGAGCAGCGTGGTATCCATCAAAAGCTTACTGTTCATGACACGCCACAGGAGAACAGTGTCTCTGAGCGGTGCAACCGCACTATCGCTGAGTGTGTCCGAGCACTCCTACGTGATTCCGGTTTGCCCAAATTTCTGTGGGCGGAGGCAGTACGGCATGCTGTCTGGTTGATGAATCGAACAACAACGTGTGCAGTGGACGGTATGACACCGTTCGAGGCAGTTTTCCACAAGAAGCCGGACCTGAGTCAGGTCCATGTCTGGGGCGAGCACATTTGGGTATGTGGCGAATATGGTGACAAGCTTGGTGGCCGTGTGCGTGAAGGACGTTGGATGGGTCTGGATGAGCACAGCAACGGTGTGCGCGTGTACTGGCCTGACAAGCGCAATGTCACTGTCGAGCGTAACATCTATTTCTCGCGTTCTGCTACAGAATCGCTCGAGGGGGAGCAATCAGTCACTTACGAGCGGATTCCTGCAGCAAATGATGCACCTGTGAAGCTGGAATCTCCAGCACCAGCCGGCGGCACCACTGTCCCACTGCCGCCTGTCCAACCATCCGTCAAAGCACCTGGCAAGGTCGAAATGCGGCCGCGTCATCTGCGAATGCCATCACAGCGAGTTCGTGACATTGTTGAGTCCGGCGCCAAGGTTCCACGTGGTGTCCAGCCATCAACCAAGAGCACGTTGTGTGCATTTGAGGATGAAGTCGCTATGTCGATTGAAATCACAGAGGCAGAGGCACTTGAGCCGCTGTCATTAGCTGAGGCAAAGCGTCGCCCAGACTGGCCGTCGTGGGAGGCAGCGATCAAAGAGGAGTTGGACCAACTCAACCGGACTGAAAGGTGGCGTCTTGTGATGCTTCCAGCCGGTGCCAATCTGATTGGCTCCAAATGGGTGTTTAGAGCAAAGAAGGATGCGGCGGGCAACGTCGTCCGCTACAAGGCGTGCCTCGTCGCGCAGGGATTTTCTCAAGTCCCTGGTGTTGATTTCTTCGACACCTTTGCTCCTGTTGCCAAGCTCGCTTCTGTCCGCTCAATCCTCGCCGTTGCCGCTGACCGCAACTGGGAAATCCATCAAATTGACATCAAAGGTGCCTATCTGAATGGTGTGCTCGACGACAATGAGGTGCTGTACATGCGACAGCCGCCCAGATTTCATGCACTGAACTCTGAAGGACTTGTTTGCCAGCTCCAGAAAACACTCTATGGTCTGAAACAGGCTGGTCGGTGCTGGTACCAAGTCCTTGTCGACATTCTTGTCAATAAGCTCGGATTCACTCAGTGCGACGTTGACCAGGCCGTTTTCTTCAAGCACGAGGATGGCAAAACAATCACAGTGCTCACAGTGCATGTTGACGACTGCACGATTGCTGCCCCGACCCTCAAAATCATCACGTTATTCAAGGCCGCAATTGCTGAACACGTCGAGGTGTCAGACCTCGGTGAACTCCATTGGCTACTTGGTATTGAAGTCCGTCGTGACCGGCTTGCACGCACAATTCACCTCTCGCAGCGCTCATATGTTGACTCTATCATCCGGTGCTACAGCTTCGAAGAACTGAAGCCAGTCTCAACACCAATGGAGCCGTCGCTCCGTCTCACGTCACTCCAATCCCCGCAAACGACTACCGAAATTGCGGCCATGGCACATGTGCCATACCGCGAGGCCGTTGGTTCACTCATGTATGCTGCGCTCGGCACGCGCCCTGATGTTGCCTATGCTGTGCAGGCAGTCTCACGTTTCTCGCACGCTCCTGGCCCAGCTCACTGGAACGTGGTACGGCGAATTTTTCGCTATCTGATCGGCATGCGTGATCTGTGGATCACGTATGGCAGCACTAACGACAACAGTGATCTCGTTGGTTACACGGATGCAGATGGCAGTATGGCCGAAGACCATCATGCGGTTTCCGGCTATGCTTTCATCTTGAACGGCGGAGCTGTTTCCTGGAGCGCGAAGCAACAGGAAATTGTCTCACTCTCAACCACAGAGTCTGAATATGTTGGTGCAACGCACGCCGCAAAAGAAGCTGTTTGGCTTCGCTCTCTGATTTCGCAGGTCTTCTTCCCTCTCGAAGATCCGTTGACACTCTTTTCTGATAACCAGTCTGCGATTGCCCTTGCCAAGGACAATCAGTTCCACCCGCGAACCAAGCACATCGACATCCGGTATCATTTCATCCGCTGGCTCATCGAGGAGGACAAAATTCGGCTCGTCTACTGTCCCACTGACGACATGGTTGCCGACACGATGACGAAGGCTCTCCCTTCTCCAAAGGCCAAGCACTTTGCCTCTCAGCTCGGACTCCGTGCAGCTTGAGGGGGAGTGTTGGAAAAGCAAGCACGCACGGAGAACTCGCGCCGGTTATGGTAAATCCTTTTTGCACTTCCGAAGCGGTCTCTGTATGTAGCGTGTATGGTGTTATGGTTTCCTCATGGATCCGGCCATACCCGAAGACTCTAAAACTTTATTCCACAGTTTTTCTCGATCACGCCGTCGCGTTTAGCCGAGCGAGCGGCCGTTTCCTATATATACACGAAATCTTACATTTCGCCTACCTCAGCTCTTGCTTTGCTTATCTGTGCGCGAGACTGAGGTATGCCATTGCTATTATCATTACTACTTACGTAATTGCTCATGTACTCGTAGTTGTCTACTTCTACATCAGGAAAAACTTCAATTGCTAAAATAGTTAAATTACCTTCTTTGAAGTTGGGGGTTGGGTAATTCTAAGTTTTGCATTATAAAGTGAGATAATGTCCACAAATAACCATGGATTACTTTGTAAAATTGAGGAATATATATATTGGCTTGATAATATCAGATAATGTCCTCATAAAATCATAAATATCATTTGAAATTATCAGATAAAAGTGATAAAACATTTTCTATAGTGTAGCCCATCATGCGGTCATGTGCGCGGTCGTGCAAGTTGTGCAGTCATGTACGCGGTCATGCACACGGTCGCATATCGTCGTGCGTCGTCATGTGCCGTCGTGCAGTCGCGCAGTCGTGCCCTCGTTGTGCACGTCGTCGTGCAGTTGCGTGGTCATGCCCTCGTGCAGTCGCGTGGTCGTGCGCTCGTCGTGCGGTTATGTACATGGTCCTGCACGTTGTGCAGTCATGCGCGCGGTCGCGCGTCGTAAGATATATCACATCAGTCATTGGCAATTGTCGTCATACATAGGTTGGTGACAATGAAGGGATAAAGACACACCTCCGTCGTACTGCAGATATTTTACTCAGTAGATTGACATCTAACGCTGTCAGACGGTCTCCCAGATCGTCAGGTAGTGCAGCACGTGCATAACCAACGGTGTCGAAGCTGGCGAGGGCTTTCGCACCTTCTTCAGTGTCGCCCAGAACCTGGGAAAAGGTTTGATTAGCATTCAAAGTTATTAAAATATTTGCTCAATTTGAGGGGAGCATTGAAGCAAAAAAGGTGCAGATGACAGACATGGGTAGTACCATGATGATGTATGGCACAGTGAAGCACTGCTTCACAGGCGGCGATGCAGTGAGTACAGCGCAGATGATCTTCAATGGCAAGGAAGGTAAGACGGGAAGAGGTGATGGGCTGGCATGAGCAGAAGCAGCGGAATACAGTATATTGTGTCAGGGACGATAATCCAGCTGTCGAAGGACGATGGTGGTTCAAGTTGAAGTTCAAAGTGTAATTGAACAAAGCCGGAACGAAATGTCTCACGGGTGATGAGAGCGTGGGAAACCAAATGTGGTCACCTGATTTTTGTTTGATTATCGCCACCCTTCAATGAAATCAACCTGCCTTCTACCACCACTGTCTCCAGCTCCGTAGGTGACGAAACGAGCGCTTGATACTCGAGCCCGAGAATCGCGCTTCGTTGAGTCATCGTCGAGGCTGCACAGGCTCTTTTCAATGATGTTGCGCTCCCCATCCCCGCCAAGCAGGCCACGCCTCCGCGCAAGGGGTCGCTGAAATCCTCCGCCGGTATGCACTTGCCCTCGTATTCACATCTGTGCGTGTCTGTAGTTCCTAATACGGTCTGTTGTCTTGGTACCGGTACCCTACGCGTTCGCGGACTAGGACCAGACCTGAGACCACTGTCGTTTCAGATATGCGGCGTGGTAATCAAGAAGCACAGTGACAAAGCTGTAGTTAACGGTACGTCAGATCCGCTGTGTTCTTATGTTCTGTATCCTGAGTTGGCTATTTTTTCGCACTTGGTGCCGCATCCAACTATCCCATCATGTGTCCGTCACATCCTTGCCAACAAGTCACCGATGAAGATGCCCGGTATGTGTTTACGTCTGCCGACTCCGACTAACTCGTGACTCTTATTCCATTTTCTAACCCATCCTTACTACGTTACTCTTGCATTCGCAGCTTTTTTTTTTTTTTTTTTTTTTTTTGACTTAGCAAAGTCCGATTCTTTGACTTCAACTTGATGTCAACATGGGTCTTGCGTTCGGCATGAGAATTGCACTCATGTCAGCATCGGACTTTCAAAGTACGGTAACTGCCGAAGTCACCTTGTTGACCGCCGCCGCGCGACTTCGCACAGATACTTTGACTTGTTCTTGACTTTCATCAGACACCACTACTGCTCGCTGTTGGCCACCCCTTTTTGTGGTCTTGGAGGTGCATTCTGTTGTCCTTTACATTGTGTCTCATTATGTCTTACTTTTGTCAGGTTGTGCAAGTCTTCCCTGCAACACTGTGGGTGGTGCTTGCAGCGGACTCCGAGCTGTCCGGCTCGGCCTACGGCCTACATCGGCTCAATTTTCGCCTCAACGCCTCAGCTCTTTTACCATCCGCTGAGGCGTAAGTTCTCATCTACATGTATCTATTGCACTGTACTGATAGATAGCAGTGACGCGCGTTGTCCGCCGTTGCTTAGGTATAGAATACAGCTCTTCTACCATCCGCTGAGGCTGACGCGCGTTGTCCGCCGTTGCTTAGTTCCCGAACGTGCTACCCGTTCTACAGATCCTACTGTCAAGCGCTGTTGCGACGAATCGGGGCAGCAAGGGCTGTGGTGGGAGCGGCAGTGGCAACTGGGATAGCAGCGGCAGCGGCGGTGTTGGTGGTCACTGGTGGCGGCAACAGTGGCGGCGGCGGCGATGCATAGTCACTGCACCGTAGCAGCGTAATGGGATGGCGGGCTAGCAGGCGGCGGCATCGGTATATATTGTACACACACAAATGTATTTTTTATGTATCTCAGTAATAAACATATTGTGTTGATTCATTTCCATTGAGATCATTGAGAACATTGATTCAAATACATTTAGATGAATGCACACGGATAGAGAAAAGCTGTCGGCAATGTAACCAACAGTACATGTGACGAAGCTCATGCCAACTTGTCTCAAACGACCTCTACTGATTTTGGCCTTCACTAAAAGGCTCATTAACGATTAAGAGCTGATGTCTCTCATTACTACTGGTGATTACAAGAAATACTTCATGACTATCTTGCAGCATGGTGAAGTTCGGCTTGGAGATGCTCGCGACTATGCTCGAGGGTTGAAGCGCAAAAACGTCATGCTATCGACTCTGCTGCGAGATTATTCGCAGGTGTACCAGCGTATGCATCGCCCGCCGATCAAGACACGTTGGCCGGGAATGCTAAGCATTAGCAATGATCCCGAGGCCTCATGGGTGCAAGCGCCGCCAGAGAGGCTGCTTTCCGGGAGGAAGCATTATCGGTTGGTTTTCAAGGAAGTTTGTCAAACATTTGCAAAGATCATGCAACTGAATGTCGCCGTGACGACGCTGCTCCACGGGCTTACAGGCGAGTCGCATGACATCTGCCGCTCGAAATCCCATTTATGTCATGGCACGACCCATCAGCCTTGCAGCTGCTGTACCTCGCGCGATATGTCCACCGCGACGTCAGCGCGGGAAATATTTTGTGTTACGAAGAGACTCAAGGAAAGCTTTCCGATCTGGAATATGCAAAGCCGTTCCGTTCAATTGATGAGCACAGGAAGGACGCGAAGACTGTTTGTTCCCTGATTTGTTTTTTTGCTCGGGTTTTGCTAAATTGCACCTAGGGAACACTGGGATTTATGTCCATTGAAGTGCAAGCGTGGGAGTACCAATTTCATCTGTCGCAAGAGGTCCCTCTGCCTGGTATCCCTTTTTTCCACAACTTTCAGCATGACTTGGAGTCATTGTTCTGGCTCTTTGTTTGGCTCGTGTCCCACCGCATCCTCGAAACAGTTCTTCCGTTGACTGCGCAATGGGATCTGGTGTATCTGCGCCAGCAAGCTGACCGGTATTTCTCGCTTTTGTCTTCGGATCCTTCATTTCATCGATTTACTTTTATTCTGCGGCCGGGAACCTCTCTGGAGAGGGGGCTTTCAACTGTGGCCCAGGGCCATGGCTTGATGCTCTTCGTTGTGGATCAGCTTTATCGCGCAAAACGAGATATTCGCGGCAACTATTCACTACTGGAAGGGGGAGATCTTGTTCGACTTGAGGATCCAGAATCTTTTTCGACAATCTATAACGGTATACGTGACATATTCCGTGCTTTGAAAGAATACGTCGATGCGCAGTCGCAGTCGTCACAGGCGTTAATATCATTGACTGCGTACCTTTACGAGCAAGCACCCGCTGCCCCTTCCAGCACTTGAGACTCCATGATGACCCATGTCTCTGTAGGGGCAAGACTTGGACAGGTTAGCATGAGCACACTACGCCCATTATTTTGCACTTGAGGTTGACCATTACGTTTTCAGGCTACTGGTAATTAATATATACTCTTTGCTGCAGCCCTTCGTTCGCCCTGGATCAAGCAAGGCTTTCACATTCGGTCCTTGACGCTGTTACTCGCGCAACCGGAAGACGATTCCGACATCGAAGGCAGGACAACCTGACGCGTACGAGCGGACTTCGACTTTCCGATTCTTCTGTCTGTTATGTCTTTTTTTGTAAACTATCAACTCTTTTTTGATCCGTCCCCGTTCCTCTAGTAGCTTACTAGCTATGTATTTTGTTCTCGTATTCAGTCAATATATAAATTGATTGGAGGTGTAGGCTTCACGATTGATATTGCAAGCACTATGCGTGTATATCTTGACACGAGGTCGCGCAGGTTGGTTCAGCAAGACCTGCCCGTGAGTAGGACATAGATATGTGAGATTACACGGAAAATTGTGTAGAAAAAATCGCGTTCGAGTCCTTGAACGAATGGCAACCTCACAACGATGGGCCAAGACGGCTTGGTTGTCAGTACCGTTCTCATACATACATCCTACCGGTGGTTTCGTATGGCCAGGTCGCGTCACAGTTGATGAATTGAGCAAAAATTTCTGGGATAGACACTCTGGCGTATTCAGGGCCGCGCTCCTAATTTTTTTTTTTTTTTTTTTTTTTTTCTCCATCCGCTTTACATTCTAAAGCACATATATATCCTTTGCCGGCGAGCGAGCCGATTTGCGCTGCCGCACTAGCTCTTTTTGACACCTTATTTCAAAATCTCAGAAGCCCATACCGGCCTAGGTACTCCTTTGGTATTGTGGTATGTGCGATGTATGTCTCTGGCGAAGCCTTCACGTTTTTCCTAAATGGTATTGGCCGCGCTCAAGAGGCACGCACGAACGAAAAGGTTGTGAGGGGGAGTTCGACGTGCCTCAGGCTCGACTCTCCGTTTCACGAACCGGAAACCTCTTCCCTCTCGGAAGCAGTAGCACAGCCGTTGGTACAGCAGTCACCCTGTCATCTGCTCGGCTTAAAACAGGAGGAGCTACTCGGTCGCCTACTTTACTATGGCCTACAGCTACACGAACCAAGCGCCCACCTTGACTAACAGGAACCGTTCCCGTTAGCGTCTGACCAATAGTCTTTTCTCACAGTTGCCTAGAAGCTCTCCCTTCTTCTGGACGCTTTAGTCTCTCGCTTCGGTTTGTCGAAGAAAACGCCGCACGCAACGTGGTTGTATAAGTCTGAGACACCAACTCTCACTCTGTTAAAGGACAACGAAGCGCGAGGTCCTTTGTCGAGGCGGCAAGTTCTACTTTCGTATCGGCCTTTGGCGTACTACCAGAAGCCGGTATGACGGTAGACGTAGGCACATTGGTTGCTCTAGTGACAACAGCAATCACGACGGTATGCACTAGGTGTCTAGTGCGTACGGCTAGTCTATCGCTTTTTAAGCGGCATGGTGCAAGGTCACTCGACCCGGTCCTCGCACGCTCTTTGCACTCTGACGGACGTGTCGTATCCGTTGTAGTCCCGCGCACGGCTCGCGTCGTATGTACTCACTTGGTTGCCGGAGCGCCATACCGTGTACACGGTACCGGCGTTAAAGCCATCAGCAAACGCCCCTAACCTCACTGCACTCTGCCTCGCTGCCGAGGTAACCACAACTCTGACCGAAGTCAAGAAGCTTCGACATCGTGGCCTACTATCTCAGTTGTATACTCGCGACGCTCTCCACTTAACACGCACGTTCGGCCAGTGCTGCCTGAAGTTATGGTTCATCGGTTACCAGCTCTTGCTTTGCTTATCTGTGCGCGAGACTGAGGTATGCCATTGCTATTATCATTACTACTTACGTAATTGCTCATGTACTCGTAGTTGTCTACTTCTACATCAGGAAAAACTTCAATTGCTAAAATAGTTAAATTACCTTCTTTGAAGTTGGGGGTTGGGTAATTCTAAGTTTTGCATTATAAAGTGAGATAATGTCCACAAATAACCATGGATTACTTTGTAAAATTGAGGAATATATATCTTGGCTTGATAATATCAGATAATGTCCTCATAAAATCATAAATATCATTTGAAATTATCAGATAAAAGTGATAAAACATTTTCTATAGTGTAGCCCATCATGCGGTCATGTGCGCGGTCGTGCAAGTTGTGCAGTCATGTACGCGGTCATGCACACGGTCGCATATCGTCGTGCGTCGTCATGTGCCGTCGTGCAGTCGCGCAGTCGTGCCCTCGTTGTGCACGTCGTCGTGCAGTTGCGTGGTCATGCCCTCGTGCAGTCGCGTGGTCGTGCGCTCGTCGTGCGGTTATGTACATGGTCCTGCACGTTGTGCAGTCATGCGCGCGGTCGCGCGTCGTAAGATATATCACATCAGTCATTGGCAATTGTCGTCATACATAGGTTGGTGACAATGAAGGGATAAAGACACACCTCCGTCGTACTGCAGATATTTTACTCAGTAGATTGACATCTAACGCTGTCAGACGGTCTCCCAGATCGTCAGGTAGTGCAGCACGTGCATAACCAACGGTGTCGAAGCTGGCGAGGGCTTTCGCACCTTCTTCAGTGTGGCCCAGAAGCTGGGAAAAGGTTTGATTAGCATTCAAAGTTATGGAAATGTTTTCTCGATTTGAGGGAGCATTGAAGCAAAAAAAGGTACAGAGGACAGACCTGGGTAGTACCTTGATGATGGACGGCACGGCGAAGCACTGCTTCACAGGCGGCGATGCAGTGAGTACAGCGCAGATGATCTTCAATGGCAAGGAAGGTAAGACGGGAAGAGGTGATGGGCTGGCATGAGCAGAAGCAGCGGAATACAGTATATTGTGTCAGGGACGATAATCCAGCTGTCGAAGGACGATGGTGGTTCAAGTTGAAGTTCAAAGTGTAATTGAACAAAGCCGGAACGAAATGTCTCACGGGTGATGAGAGCGTGGGAAACCAAATGTGGTCACCTGATTTTTGTTTGATTATCGCCACCCTTCAATGAAATCAACCTGCCTTCTACCACCACTGTCTCCAGCTCCGTAGGTGACGAAACGAGCGCTTGATACTCGAGCCCGAGAATCGCGCTTCGTTGAGTCATCGTCGAGGCTGCACAGGCTCTTTTCAATGATGTTGCGCTCCCCATCCCCGCCAAGCAGGCCACGCCTCCGCGCAAGGGGTCGCTGAAATCCTCCGCCGGTATGCACTTGCCCTCGTATTCACATCTGTGCGTGTCTGTAGTTCCTAATACGGTCTGTTGTCTTGGTACCGGTACCCTACGCGTTCGCGGACTAGGACCAGACCTGAGACCACTGTCGTTTCAGATATGCGGCGTGGTAATCAAGAAGCACAGTGACAAAGCTGTAGTTAACGGTACGTCAGATCCGCTGTGTTCTTATGTTCTGTATCCTGAGTTGGCTATTTTTTCGCACTTGGTGCCGCATCCAACTATCCCATCATGTGTCCGTCACATCCTTGCCAACAAGTCACCGATGAAGATGCCCGGTATGTGTTTACGTCTGCCGACTCCGACTAACTCGTGACTCTTATTCCATTTTCTAACCCATCCTTACTACGTTACTCTTGCATTCGCAGCCACCTCGTACTGATGCAAATCCGTCCTCCTGTCGCAGAGAATGTGTCGTCAGACCTTGACGATGCTAACGATGGGTTTGGTGTTAGCAAAAGGGGTCGAGTTGCCCCGGCGGTTGCAAGTGTAGACATGTTGGGCTCGTTTACTGCACAGCCAGCGCCGCCGTCTAGTAGCGCGACGGGGGGCTACCAAGGTAGCCAACGTGAAGACAAGCAAGTTGATGCCGCCCCTTGTGGTTGCGAAGCCGCCTGCGTTTATTGTAAATCATGAGTATTCTTGCAAGTTGTCGGAAGCTGATTTGGCATACAGCCCCATATTGAGCCGAGCACACCTCATCCAACACACACGTCTGACGATGCAAGGTGTTCAGGGCGCCAACAGATCACGCTTGGCCGAGTGTTTAGGTGCGTTTGCTTGCCGTCACCTCATCCTGTCGCTCACCATCCTAACCCATTACTACCCGTCCGCCGTTCACTATCTCAATCCACTCACCATGGCACCATTACTCACTGTATTTGTCTCTCCTCACAGACCTCGACCCTGTGCGATACGCCATCACCGTGTTGTCCTCTGCCGCAGACACAAACGCTGATGCTGCCTTTACGACGCTTGACTCTAATGTGCCGGACAAGGAATGCTTCAAGGACTGTGTGGCGTTCGACGTACGCCGTCGCAGTTGCAAGGCCTGGTTTGAGGTCATAGGTATGTACATGGAAATGGTGCCTCGTGTTCCTTTTTCTTTGCGTCGGACGCGTAAGTCGCCACGTCATTGCCCGCATCAAAATCTCTCACGAACCCTTCAGTATCGACTTCCCTCTTTGCCTGTTATACCATCTGCCTCTCCCGTGAAGTCTCGCGACCCGTCTTCGAATTTGACATCCGTTCCTTTGGAGGTCGAGTTGGCTAGCTTAGCACGTTGGGCTCAGGACCGTCAGTCAATGAGACGATCACTCATGTCATTGTCGACCGACCAGCGATGGCTAGAGTCGGCACAGGAGCACGAACGGCTACCTCGTGAGACAGTTTTTAGTAGCTAATGTCATTGAGTTTAGTAGTCAAATAACCGTATTCGATGATATTTGTTTGTATTTTACGCATTAATGTTCTCCAATTTTAGTTGGAATTATGAGATTTTAAGCCTAAGTTCAGGAATAAAGTTTCAGAAATTGTGCGCCAATTACATGAAATGTATCTTAAATTGGTTAATTATATGGATAATTTGAGCGTAAATTCTACTAATTTATTGACTTTGAACTGATTTTGAACCTCGAGGTTAGCTATTTATATCTTATGCCGATAACGCAACTTATGTTCATATTTCACAGTATTTATTGTTAATTTTCAATGTTTCCAGATAGTATTGCTGTTTTAGCAAATGAGGTTTTCCCTGATGTACAGGTACTTGCATATAGCTCTTGCTTTGCTTATCTGTGCGCGAGACTGAGTTGTCTACTTCTACACCCAGTCCATCTCGCTCAAGTTCTCTGCCCCATCCACGTGAGCTCCCATCGCAGAACGGTTCTTTATTATGTTTCAGAAAAAAGCGAAATTTCCTTCTATGGACGCTTCTCGTTCCTCTCGCACGCCTTCGTCGCTAGTGCCCGCTTCTCTACAGATATCTCGAGAACGTGCCGCCAGGGATATGGTCCATGAAATTACCGAGCTTCCTCTTGAAGAGGTCTTTTCCAACTACTTGCCTCCAGTACTTCAAGCCGACATCGATGAATGCCATTCTCGCCTGCAACAGAGCGGCGTCATTGCAAACGGTCGTTGGTCTTGCTTCCAGAAATTTGTGAGGTCAACGGCGGTGATTCCAACATAGATTTTGCCCTGGAAGTCACCAAATCAACCGTTCCAGAGGCAATAAGGAAGAAGACAGAGTTCGTCGGAAAGATCTTCAGCGCCGATGTGGCTGCGAATGGTGAAGTCAAAAGAGCTAACGACTTTATCACTCGTTACGAGGTGAATAATATACTATCGCTCAAAACATTTTTACTCAGGTCATATCTATGTGTGTAGGATGCGAAGAAAGCCGTGCATGGCGCGGTACATTACATGAGCAGTGATCCTTGTCGCCGATTCACTTTCAGTGTAAGGCCGCATCATTTGGTTTTTTTGCAGACAAACTGAATCCAATGGAGGTGACGATCGAGAATACGCAGATGCGTATATGGTTTTATTCTCGCTCTCATTCAGTTGTGTCTGAGCCATTCAATTTTGTCGAGGTGCATATATTTCTGTCTGTTTGCTACATGGCTTTCTCACAGCTCATTACAGGACACGAAATCTTTTGTCCGTTTCGTGCTGGCTTTCGGCTTTGCTTCGCCGGCCGCGCTGGGCTACGATCCTGTTGAAGCCGCCGCTTTCGTCACTTAGCATAAAACCTTATTTACTATCACTAGTCCAAGCCCGATCTGGGCATTCATTTCGATCATCCACTACATCGGCTCAATTTTCGCCTCAACGCCTCAGCTCTTTTACCATCCGCTGAGGCGTAAGTTCTCATCTACATGTATCTATTGCACTGTACTGATAGATAGCAGTGACGCGCGTTGTCCGCCGTTGCTTAGGTATAGAATACAGCTCTTCTACCATCCGCTGAGGCTGACGCGCGTTGTCCGCCGTTGCTTAGTTCCCGAACGTGCTACCCGTTCTACAGATCCTACTGTCAAGCGCTGTTGCGACGAATCGGGCCAGGTTTTCTATGTGTTCGAGATCGTCGAGGATGAGACGAAGCACTACTTTCGCACTATCCGTGTTCTTTCTGATTATTGTGCTGCGCGCATTCCGGGTCGTGGCACTCGTGTTTTCCTAGTTCGGCGGTGTTCCAGTTTCAACGACACGAAATCTACTGGCGACGACGCCGTGCTTAGGGATTTTTGGCTCGACGAGCGAGCGCTTCCCGAATGGACGATACAAGCCGACATATTCAACCGCCTCGAGGAGCTGAAGAAGGTGACGCCTTATCCCGAATGGCTCAAATCCATCACGAACCACGAAGAGCTGATGTCTCTCATTACTACTGGTGATTACAAGAAATACTTCATGACTATCTTGCAGCACGGTGAAGTTCGGCTTGGAGGTGCTCGTGACTATGCACGAGGGTTGAAGCGCAAAAACGTCATGCTATCGACTCTGCTGCGAGATTATTCGCAGGTGTACCAGCGTATGCATTTTTTTTTTTTTTTTTTTTTTTTTTAGGTGCTGCCGACTCGCGACTAGAAGGAACGTCGACTGCTTCATTCATTGCCAAGGGGACGAGAGTTTAGAGAGGTCAGCTAGTTCGGAACTAAGGACATACTCAGGTCTCTTAGGTCTCTTAGGTCGTTAAAGACTAAACCCTTAAAAGTCAGAAAGTCGCCACATTTTTTTAATCTTACCGAATCCTCGCGCCGGGACTTATGCGGTCTCACAGATAGGGTCTTTAAAAACGAGTTAAGTAGTTGACACTGCGCTGGACCGATATGCTTTGGTGGCCATCCTACATACATACTCTTGCCATGACTGTTGGTTCGGCAGAACCGGGTAGCAACACTCCAACGGTAAGCAAGTTCCTGAGCTTGCGCTAAAAAAGATGTGTTAAAAGGCACATTAGAGTGTATAGATACAGGATGAGTGCCCGTCCAGAACGACTTGGTTGGACGCGCTGGAGCACAGTTCTATATGTGCGTATCACGAACGTTATAGTTAGCACTTCGGATGTGGAGGTTAGTTAAATATATAACTGACTTATGCTCTTGTTTTATGTATTGTTCATTCGATGATCTCCTTGCCCCTGCCTAGTTTTTTCTCAAATATCAAATGTTTTTTTCTGTATTGTCTGTCTTCTTAGCCTTCAGGCGAGCATGCGCAGTCCAACAGGACGGAAGTTACAGCCTTAGCAGAAGGCCAAAGCGCTCACTGTCGTAGTACCTGGCTTACACTTTCGGAACGAACTAGGTCCCGCTTGCTTCCCGACGTCGTTTCTCATATATAATTAATGGTCATCGGACTTTTACATTACCAGTTGGAGTTCACGTTTTATTACTCGCATCACGCGAGTACGATTGGACAGGTTCAGAACGGGGATGTCTCTGTACCCAGTAGTACCTCAGAGTTCACGACCTTCCCCGTCGCCCACGAACGAGCATTTCCATGCGTCAGTTACTAAAATTGCAGACACTGCTGACGCTGACGCGTAGCTGCACAAGAAAGTCTCGTGCCTTATACAGTGCATATGGCAATATCTAACAGCTTTTTCTAAGACCTAGGAGTTCAGCTTGTTCTAGAGGGGGAAGGTCATCACTTATCAACGGCGCTTATACAACAAAACGCGCTAGTTCGACTAGGTCCTGCTTCCAAGTAGTCAACTACGGTACCGCAACCCGGTGAGCAATCATTGCGGAACACCCGGTGGATAACATCGAATTTATCCTCAACGCAGCGCTCACGCAACAATTCAATGCAGATGGTCTCAACAATAGGCTGTCGGACGGCGCTTGATTCGATTCTACTTTCAATCTTGGATTTTTCCTTGCATCTCTTGTAAAGTAATGTTTAGTCACTTATATCTTGTCAATGTGGTGAATATGAAGTGTGTTTCGGGCATCGACGTTTCTCATAATTACATGCTCTGTGTACATCGTTAATTATTGATCAAACGATCATTTATCGTCGTTCAAGACAGACGCGGCAATGCAAGAAAATTTGGACAGAACTCGATGCTGACGGATTTTCATACAAATCACACAACAAATTTTGCATTGAGTACACAGATCATACAACAACTTTGTTCAACGGAGAGAAATGTACATACGGGCAACCATTCGGGAATACGTCGTCAGGAAGGACACAAATCCAGACGTCACTGCTTCAAACGCGGCGTCTCGACATTGACCATTTTGATTTGTAGGGCCTTGCCATAGCGCGGCAACGAAGAGAAATCGGCAACTTCCGCGACAGCACGAATAGCCTTGATTTCCTCTGGGGTAAGGACAACATCGGCAGCCCCGACGTTCTCTTCGAGGTACTGTTATGAAAGGAGAGAATCAGCCACCGCATTTATTTTTCGTAATAGGAAAGTAATATTCAGGACTTACTTTGATCTTCTTCGTGCCGGGAATTGCGACGAAGTGGTCGCCTTGTGCCAGAACCCACGCAAGTGTAACTTGACCTGGCGTCGCATTGTGCTTCTTGCCTATCTCCTTAAGGTACTCGACAATGTCAAGGATCTTAGGGAAGTTTTCCTTCGAGAACCTGAAGAGACACATCAATCGTAAACACAATCTCATCTCGCAAAGATTGACGTAAGTACGTACTTGGGGTAACTCTTGCGGAAATCGTCATCCCCGAAGTCGTCTGGAGATTTCTGCAGAGGATGGTCAACTTGAATACACGAGAACGGCATGAGAAAGACGCACGTATTGACCCGTGAGGAGACCACGGCCAAGGGGCGAGAAGACGACAATCGTAACACCCAGCTCTTTCGCCGCCTTGAACAGTTCGGCCCGAGGGCCTTCAGTATCGAGCAGGAATGGGCTGAACTCGATTTGCAGAGCCGCAATTGGGTGAACAGCGTACGCGCGACGGAGATCTATATATTTTCCATTGAGACGACATTTATGTTCATGAAGTAGGCGAGAGCATACCGTTCGCGGAAACTTCCGAAAGGCCAAGGTATTTGACCTTACCCTCCCTACGGCATACTTTAAAAAGAAGTCTCGTAACACGAACAAATGACGCTTACTGCACCAGTTCGGCCATAGCTCCCACAGAAACCTTCGAGAATGATTACGTTACTTTCCCTCCAATATATGTCAATGACATACCTCAATCGGAACCTTAGCATCAGGGCTAGCGAAAGATAATTAAAACAAGAAAAATAAGTCAGCACGAAGGTACGTGCCGATGCTGATAGTAGAGGTCGATGTAGTCCACACCAAGGCGTTCAAGCGACTTGTTGCAGCATTGCTTGACATACTCCGGATCGGCACGAACTTGAACACCATCCTCAAGAGAAAACTCTATGCCAAACTTGGTAGCGAGGAAAATGCTGCCCCGCTTCCCAGTACGCTTGAACCTGAAGTAAAAATGTCATGAAATGACTTGCTTCGCGCGTTGGATAGTTCTAGCTTACCATTTGCCAAGGAGGTCTTCGGAGTCGCCGTAAACGTTGGCAGAGTCCCAATGAGTGCAACCCTTGGCATAAACCGCATCAAGGACCTGGACAGAGTAATGAGCGCAGCGGATTTGTTTGTACTTGGAATCAACCGACTTCGAATCGCTCCTCGTCTGTTCCAACGGTACCAAGGAATGCGCTGAGGCCCATGGCACCATAACCAATGGGTGGGACGAGAACATCGCCGATTTTTCTAGGAGAAAGAGGCATTTTGTAGATGGATGAAAAGATTTAAAGGTCAAAGGAAAGCAAGTTTAAGGACAAGTGTCTCTTCTGAGCTCAACAACACTCACTCGCTCTTTTTATCATTCCAGACATGCCTTCTGCCGAAGGACGCGTCACCACTCGGCGGCTAGCCTGCGGCCCACGACTTTGGTGTCAGTATTGAGCTCGTAGACCTGTGGTTGTACTGGGCGGAAGCTTCTCTTCATCGATAACCCCGTAGGAGATAGCAGTTACCTGCGCCCAATTGGCAGTCGCCTCCACATCAGGCCACGCCGCGACATCTGAGATGCCGATAGTCATGAGGGGGCCGACAAAAGCGTTATCGAGAGCGTTCCATGCTACATTCTGGAAGAAATAAATTCGTAGTTCTGTGGATACATTCGGGGTTCAACGAAAGCCAAGGACTCGACTCGTCTGCAGCAATCTCTTCGTCTGTTGGTCTGACTAGAGTCACAGATATCGTCGTCCAATCTAGAAGCACATAAATAGAGCAATGATATCGGAGGAAACGTATTTGAAGGTAACGGTGGCACAAGGGATTCCAAGGGATTTTTGAGCACTGGCAGGACCGTATGCTTTGTCGCATTCAATAAGCTTGATTGCAAGGGCATAGAGCTCGTCGAAGTATTCGCCGGAGTACGTGACTTTCCAGGGCTCAAATCCTAGCCATCGAACCATCTCCAAAATGCTCTCAAAGTAGCGCTCTTCTTCCTTCTCCGGGTTCGTGTCGTCGTATCGCAGGTAACACTTGCCACCATAATGCGCCGCATGGCCAAAGTTCACGAAGATAGCCTTCGAATGTCCGATGTGTAGGTATCCCTTCGGTTCAGGACGTTCAGGTGGGAAACGCGTCCAAACCGCACCACCTGTCGCGGCGATTAAATGAGAGTAGTCATTCGCTCCATGCAAAGTCGGCGTAGATTCTAGAAGTCAATCTAACTTCTTGCGTCGATGCGTGCAAAAGCCGTCAGATGACCCCGGCGTTCCTCATCCTACTAGTACGAAGCAGTGAACGAAAAAATATGGTGGAACTTACTTTGCATACATATGTGTGCCACTATCCATGGGCAATTGTCTCATGCAGATCATGACAAGCGCTTTTAGGGCATTACCATACAGACAAGGCAATCGTGTCGCTTTGGGCTGGGAAAATTGAGAACCGCAATAGTACTGAGTACAGCTTAGGACTTGCACACCCGACTATCATCCTTAAGTTCATGCTTGGCTGTCCGGTCACTGAAGTACTGACCGCCTGCGTCAGGCTGCAGCTTCGGCAATGTAGCATGGCAAACTGTTGCAAAAGCCCAGCGGTTCCAGAATGCTAGGTCGGATGTGGATTGCTATGCAATATAAAGATCTGAGTGACGGGCTCTTGAGACTTGCTGAATAGGAAATCAAAATGCCTTATTGGGAAGTGGAAGCACCTTATTGGGGAATCTCAACCATCATGTGCATGCGACTTTCGCAATGAAATCGTTTGCGAATAGTAGAAAAATCCCCATAGTTGTTGCAGGGGGCATAGCTCAGTTGGGAGAGCAGTAGACTGAAGAGTTGGCTTCTAAAGGTCCCGCGTTCGATCCGCGGTGCCCCCAATCATCTGCAGGAATGTCGAAGAAAGTTTTTCTTTTTCTTCTGGATTTAGTTGTGACACCTCCAAGGTACATCGTGGATCTTCGTATTACTCTTTTTTTTTGTGTGGAGCTTTTACTAGCTCAAAGCTGGTGGCTCCCGCAGCGCGATCAGGTTCGCACCCGTTTGCCGGTGTTGGTTAACCGCTGATTTGCAGGGATTGTGCCCCCGCGATCTTCGTATTACTCGAAACACGTTAGAACGGTTCGTCCACAGCTATGTAATCAATGCCGCATGGAACTACAAACTATACACGCTGGACGTATAAATATTGAATGTTCATGCACTCATGTTACGACTATCGAGAAAAGAGAACACGAAAGCCCATAAAAATCTGGTGCTATAGCTACAAAGGATACGAGGAATAAAAAAGAAATAAAATTCGTCAGAAAGGTTGCTCAGCCAGGACCTCCGACACTTTAATAACCAGCTCATCCTTGCTCCTCAGCTCCGCCGCAAAATACGCCTTCGCACCACCGACACCATACTTATGTATGACCTGCGTAATGCGCGCATACGCCGCAGGATCGTCCTGACGCCTCACACTGCATACCAAGTCTCTCTTCTTCGTGTATACCATCAAATCCGCCGTGCTCCCAACTGCAGGACCGCCCGTCATAAGATTAAACGGGACCTGCACCTTCACAACGATGCTCTTCGACGCGCTCGCACCTGCACCGTCCTGTTGAAACGCACGGGGCGTGTGCGCGTGGCGGTGGTGCGTCTCGGGCGTCGCCTCCTGGGGGATCGCAAAGAACTGGCGCGCAAGTGTCGCCATGGGCTGCACAAACGCGTGGCCCTCGCGGTAGTACGGCCGCACCGTCACCGTGCCCCCCGGTGCCGCAAACGACTTGCAAAGCGGCTTGTGCCGGGGCCAATCTGCGCGCTGGCACTCCTTCGAGCAATACCGTACCGTGTGGCAGCTCGAGCATTGCCTCAACGATCCCGACTGGCCACCCTTTCCTGAACTTGAAGCGGACGCGGGTGGCGGCCTCTTGCAGTGGTCGCAAACCTTGTCCTCCATGGCCGCCTCCGTCCCTGCGCGGCGGCGCACCCAGCGCTGAACGGCAGCGGTGACTTGCGGGCCGCAGCGCAGCTGAAACGTGCGCGGCACAATATCGTCTGCGTCCACGATATCCAGCGACGCACCGTGCTCCATCAGGAGGTCGATCGACGGGATGATGTTGTTCTGGAATGGTCCCATGAGCGCCGTCTCACCGTAGCGGTTGCGGTGGTTCACGTCCGCGCCGGCGGCGATGAGCTTTCGCGCAAGCGGGATGTGCGCGAGGTGATTCATGGTGACATGGAAGAGCGCGGTGTAACCGGCGATGTCTTCGAGGTCGACAGGCGCGCCGTGTGCGATGAGGAAGTCGAGCGTTGCGGAGTGCTGCAAATCCGAGGCATATTCAGCCCTGAGCGGCTGCACGCGCTGTGCACCCGAGATGGTGAGCATCACATAGCCAAACTTGTACGGCGTCTCTGAGCCCTCGAGGTCAGGGGCCTCGCCGGACTCGACTTCCTACAAATGAAAATACCAACTGAGCTCACACACGACGTGATAAAAAAGAAAAAAAAAACCGTACTTTTTTGACTTTCTCGAACTCACCCATATAACAGCAAAAACCGAACCACGTCAGGTCTTGTGAGTGGAAACTGGATGACCCTGGGAGTGCAGAAAGTGTTAACGCCTAGAACATATGGTGCGAACACCCACCATCAACATACATCTCACGCAAACGCTGTCCACCCTTCTCAATAGACAGATATCTAGGCTGGTCTATGATCCGCCGCATAGCAGGCGTGACCTTAAGACCACCATTGCCAGTACCGCGATGGGTGCGCTTGTCAATAGTTCCAATTACCGTATCTCGAGGCCCAATATGAACGGCATGCGTTTCCATACTAAACGACCAAAATAAGAGAGAAAGTCAAGATCCCGTCGACGCCACAGGGATGGGTATATTGATAGACTCAAAACGTTGGTCTCAAACTCGAACGATACTGTACCGTTTCGACCGTAGGTTCCGTCATGCGTCATGCCGGCCTCGGAACAGAACCTATCCGGGCCCCCATCATGCATCACTAACAGTTGGGAACTTTCGGCTGACGGTGATGGAAATTTACCTTTTTAGGCAATACAAGTAAGCAGACTAAAAACATGTCTATTACACATTTTTCCACTCCAAATGTTCAGTACTCAGTCCCTGTGGATATAGCAGCTACATTTATGTTTTTAAGTACAGAGAACTTGGAACTAACCATAGGCCCATCATGTGTCATGACCACTTGAGAACTTGAGAACCTCCGAGACCCCCCTGTCATACCCCAAACCCCGGGAACCTACGGTCGAAACGGTACAGTATATGAAATCTGGTTTGAATTTGAACTTGAGTCATGTTGGGTTATCATACATGGACGTCGGGGGAGCGCCAACTTCGATCTGAACTTTCGCCTTCAACGTCTTCAGTCCATCTCGCTCAAGTTCTCTTTCTGTGAGTACTTCAGTTCCCATCGCAGAAGGGGTTTTTTATTACATCCCATAAAGCGAAATCTCCTTCTATGGACACCTCTCGTGCAGACACCCCTCGTTCCATTCGCATACCGACGCTAGTGCCCTCTTCTCTACAGCTATCTCGAGAAAATGTTGCCAGGGATATGGTCCATGAAATTGTCGAGCTTTCCCTGGAAGAAGTCTTCTCCAACTACTTGCCTCCAGTGCTTCAAGCCGAAATCGATCAATGCCACTCTCGCCTGCAGCAGAAGAACATCATCGTAAACGGTCGTTGGTCTTGCTTCCAGAAAGATCCCAAGGATCGCCCAGTGGTAGAAGACTTGGTTTTTCAGGATCTGCAGCCTCTTTTTGAATCCATCGTCAACGCCAAGAAGTCCACATGTCATCCGGGCAACTTCAGTTGCGACGATACTGTTCGTTTGGTTCAGGTCGCATCAAAGACGACGATCTCCGAAATAAGAGGCAGTGATTTCAAAATTGATTTTGCCCTGGAGCTCATCAAATCAAGTGTTCCTGAAGCAATGAGGAAGAAAAAACAGTCCCGCGGAAAAATCTTCAGTGCGGACGTGGCCGGGCATGGTGAAGCCAAAAAATATGAAGAGCCTCTTCGTTGTTACGATGTGAGTAACTTACTATCACTCGACCCATTGTTGCCCAGGTTATGTCTGTCTGTAGGATGCGAAGAAAGCGGTGTATAGTGCGGTACATTACATGAACAACGATCCATGTCGCCGATTCACCTTCAGCGTAAGGCCGTATCTTTTTGTTTCTCCGTAGACAGACTAAGCTCCATGCAGGTGACAATCGAGAACACGCAAATGCGTATATGGTATTACTCTCGCTCTCATTCAGTCGTGTCTGAGCCTTTCAACTTTGTCAAGGTGCTCGTCTTTCCATCTCTTTGCTGCACAGCTTTCTTACGTCTCATTACAGGACACGAAATCTTTTATACGTTTCGTGCTAGCCTTCGCTTTCGCTTCGCCGGCTGCGCTAGGCTACGATCCCACTGTCAAGCGCTGTTGCGACAAATCCGGCGAGCCTTTCTATGTGTTCGAGATCAGCGAGGATGGGACGAAGCACTATTTTCGCACCATCCGTGTCCTGTCTGATTATCGCGCTGCGCGTATTCCGGGTCGTGGCACCCGTGTCTTCCTAGTTCGGCGGTGTTCCAGTTTCGATGACACGGAACCTACTGGTGACGACGCGGTGCTCAAGGATTTTTGGCTCGACGAGCGAGCGCTTCCCGAATGGACGATACAAGCCGACATCTTCAACCGCCTCGAGGAGCTGAAGAAGGTCATGCCCTATCCCGAGTGGCTGAGATCCATCACAAATCACGAAGAACTGATGTCTCTCATTACTACCGGCGATTATAAGAAATACTTCATGACCATCTTGGAGCACGGGGAAGTTCGGCTTGAAGATGCTTGCGGCCATGTACGAGGATTGGAGAGGAAGGATGTCAAGCTATCAACTCTGCTACAAGATCCTCGGCTGGCACCGCAGCCTATGCATGACCCGCCGGTCGAGACACGTTTGCCGGCAATGTCAAACATTACAAATGATCCCGAGGCCTCGTCGTTGCGAGCACCACCGGAGAGAGTGTTTTCCGGGAGAAAGCATCATCGGTTGGTTTTCAAGGAAGATTGCCAAACCTTTGCGGGGATCATGCAGCTGAATGTCGCTGTGACGACATTGTTTCACGGGCTTACAGGTGAGTCGCAAGACATCTGCCATTCGAAAATCCCATTTATGTCGTGGCACGACCTATCAGCCCTGCAACTGCTGTACCTCGCGCGATATGTCCACCGCGATGTCAGTGCCGGAAATATTTTGTGTTACAAGGGGGAACAAGGAAAGCTGTCTGATCTGGAATATGCAAAGCCATTCCGTTCAACCGATGATGTCAGGAAGGACGCGAAGACTGTTTGTCACATGACTTGGTTGTTTGTTTGGGTTTGCTAAATTGCACCTAGGGAACACCGGGATTTATTTCCATTGAAGTGCAAGCATGGGAGTACCATTTTAACGTCCTTCTGCCTGCCGTCCCTTTTTTCCTTAACTTTCAACATGACTTGGAGTCATTGTTCTGGCTCTTTGCTTGGCTTGTGTCCCGCCGCATCCTCGAAACAGTTCCTCCGTTGACTGCGCAATCGGATCTAGTGTATCTGCGCCGGCAGGCTGACCGGTATTTCTCGCTTTTGTCTTCGGATCCTCCATTTCATCGATTCACCTTTATTCTGCACGCGGGAACCTCTCTGGAGAGGGGGCTTTCAACTGTGGCCCAGGGCCATGGCTTGATGCTCTTCGTTGTGGATCAGCTTTATCGCGCAAAACAACAGATTTACAGCAATTATTTGCTACTCGAAGAGGGTGATCTTGCTCCGCTTGAGGATCCAGAATTTTTTTCCACGATCTATAACGGTATTCGTGATACTTTTCGCGCTCTGAAAGAACACGTCGATGCGCAGCCGGAGTCGTCGCAGAAGCTCGTGTATCTGTAAGGGTGAGATTTGGAGAGGTTAGTATGAGTGCACTACGCCCATTATTTTGCACGATGTGCACTTGACATTGACCATTACATTTTCAGACTACTGGTAATCAATATGTTCTCTGCCGCAGCCTTTTGTTCACCCTGGATCCAGCAAGGCTTTCGCATCTGGTCCGTGACGCTGTTCCTCGCGAAACCGGACGACTCCGACATTTCAGCTGGGACAACCTGACGCGTACGAGCAGACTTCGGCTTTCCCATTCTTCTGTCTGTTGTGTCTTTTTTTTTGTAGACTGTAAACTCTTTTTTGATCCGTCCCCGTTCCTCTTGTAGCTTACTATTCATGTATTTTGTTCTCGTATTCAATCAATAGTCTTAGAGTGTCAGACGATTCGAGCCGTAGGCTTCGCGATTAATTATTCCAAGTACCGTCTGTGACCTTGACACGAGTTCGCGCGGGTTGGTGCAAATGTATGTGAGGCTGCACGTGGAAGCAGCAGAAATTGCGTCCTTCAACAAATGACGACCTGATGGCAGCGATGGACCAAGACTACCTGGTTGTCAGTACCATTTCCATTCATAATGCCTGTGGTTTCGTATGGCCGGCTTGCGTCAGTTCTGAAGAGGGCTCCTCAGAAACATATTCCTTGTCTTTAAATTTTTACACCCCGAATTTTGGCTGCTGAAAGACCGAAACTTCCCAAGTTGGAAGTTTCTCTGGAATGTATGTGACCGTTGACTCATACGTATATACGCGACGTTCGATATTTCTGTTTGGCCCATCATGTCGGCTCCAATATTTGCTGAACAGGCCACGGAAGAAAAGGCTGAAAATGCTCGGCAAACGTCGTTCGTCGGGGCTATGGCTATCGGGGACCTCGTCAAGTCGACGTTGGGCCCGAAAGGCATGAGTAAGATCATGCAGTCCGCGTCGACGGGCGAGATCAACATTACCAATGACGGTGCGACCATCCTCAAGCCAGCTCGATAACGCAGCCGCGAAGATTCTTGTCAGTATTTCCAAGGTTCTCGAAGATAATGAAGTTGGCGACGGCACGACGACCTCCATGGCCGTTCTCGCTTCAGAAGTGCTACGCGAGGCAGAGAAGCTCATCGCGAATAAGATACACCCGCAAATGATTGTGGAGGGTATGTCGAATCACAAGCACTGCTGCTCTGCGTCTGCCGGAGGAATCGGCAGTGAACCACTCGTGTGTGTCTTTGTCGATATCCATAGTCACCGAGCTCATGATGCATAGGACTTTGGACCGGAAAAATGGGTCAACTCAGTCAAATTCTGAGGTGACATCATCTGACATGCATAGGATTTTTTTCATCGTAAGATTGTCGAATGCACTCCGCGAGTGAGGTTGTTCTTTTCATCCACAACTATAATCAGGAAGTAGTGAGCGAATGAATTATGACCAATGACAAAGGGCTCTTATGAAGAGTACGTGCTCATGTCAGAAAATAATGTGAGCAGTCATTCGCTCCATGCAAAGCCGGTGTAGAAGTCAATCTAACTTCTTGCGTCGATGCGCGCAAAAGCCGTCAGATGGCCCCGGCGTTTCTCATCCTACTAGTACGAAGTAGTGAAGGGAAACACTTTTAGAGGACTATCATACAAACATGTGTCGCTTTGGGCTGGGCAAATTGAGAACAGCAATAAGTACGAGGAACTAAATAAGTAGTACAGCTTAGGACTTGCATACCTGACTATCATCCTTAAGTTCATGCTTGGCTGTCCGGTCACTGACCGCCTCCGTCACGGTGCAGCTTCGACAATGTAAGTAATAAGTTGCTGCCAACTTATAAGAGTTCCAAGGTGCTGCCAAGCAGCGAGAGAAAACATGTGGCATGTGGCAGCAGTACACATCGGACGTGGATTGCTATGCAATATAAATAACTGGGTGATGGGCTCTTGAAACTTGCTGAACAGGAAATCAAAACGCCTTATTGAAGTTATTGGGAAGTGGAGGCGCCTTATTGGGGAATCCCAACCACATTCAGGAGCTCCATGTGCGTGTGACTGTCGCAGCGACATCGCCCGTCTGTAGCAATTTTCAATGTTTAACATGTCCACCCTTCTCAATAGACAGATATCCAGGTTGGTCTATGATCTGCCGCATAGCTGGCGTGACCTTAAGACCACCATTGCCGGTACCACCATAGGTGCACTTGTCAATAGTTGCAATCACCGTATCTCGTGGCCCAATATGAACGGTGTGTGTGTCCATAGTACTGTACAATTACGACTGTAGGTTCACTGGGTTTGGACTGTGACGCGATCGGTCGGAGGTTCACCAGTTCATGGCCTGGCGTGAGCTGTCACGGTGACTGTTCAAGTTCACTCAAAAAAAATATTTTAATGGGTCTGTGGTCTACAACATGGCCAGCAATCTAATTTCCAAAAAAGGCAATTTCCTGTTGTGGAGAACACATCCATAGTAGGTACAATACAATAGCTGTTTATGTATATGGTGTTACTCACCCGATCACGTACCCTATTCATCAATTTTCGTGCCCTTCCGCCTCAGCTCTTTTACACTCGCTGAGGCATACATACACTCATTTATTTATGTACTACTTGTCACTTACCTTTCTATAGTCACATCTCGTGTCTATAGGTATCTCAATACAGCTCTTTTACACTCACTGAGGCTCACATCTCTTGTCTATAGCTGCTCGCCGGTTGCCCCGCTCACACCTGTTTAGATTGGGGACTGGTTCAGGAAGTTGTGTGATGTGTGATGAAGGCCAGATAGGTTCAAGTTCATGGACCGGCGTGACCGTGACTGAACTTACGGTTGTAATGGTACAGTACTAAAGACTGAACTTGAAGAGAGCAAAGTCAGGATTCCGTCGACACCACAGGGATTGACGGACTCAAAAAGTTGGTCTCAAACTCGAACAATAGTTGGAGTTTGTCGTGTAGAAAAAATATAAGTGCACGTGGAAGCAGACGGAAATCTGGACGCTTTCTTCCGAACGAGTTCGTGCTCTGTACTCGAAACATCGGGGAACATTGCCGTGCCGGTCACCGCGTGCCGCTGACCGGGAATCAAACATCCGCCTGACCGCGTCGGCGCAGAGGGCGACGCCGCGATGGTAATGATTTCGATGGTGAACTGAACGCCTTTGTCCACGCTCGTCGCAACATGCTTCGTAGACTCACTCTTCTCGACCTATCATTTTAATGGGCAGTGCCAACTTGTTCACTGCTGGTGAGTCTCTGCTTGGATCGCCTTTTGCTAAGTTGACATTTTTTCTCACATGTGCAAATGATTGGAGGAGACCATACTATTGACTCGAAAAGACCCTGATATGGTGCGACCCGTTCCTACCGATAAACGGCGTCTCACAGCTTGCTCGCCCGTTGCCCACTACTTATGTCATTGGATTTCTGTTGTCGGACTCGTCATTAACCTTGCAACTATGTTTCTTTTATTCCTTTTTTCCTACCGCAGACGATGTTAAGCTGGTGAAAGAGTTGGCGTACATGCCATTCACCAGCCTGGTGCGGCAATGCTTCATAGTAGAAATTTCCACCTCACCCACACACGCGAGTATGCGTTGGTTCTGTTCATGTGATGTCGTCGTTGTCGACCGATCAGGTAATCTTGCAGTATAGGATCTCGTGACTCATTCGGGTCATCACAATGTTCACGCGTATCCAACTTTAACATTCCCAGTCCATCTCACTCAAAGTGCCCTGCCCTGAATCCTTTCGCAGAAGAATTTTTTATTACGTCCCAGAAAGAAGTAAAATCTCCTTCTATGGACACCCCTCGTTCCTCTCGCACACCTTCGCCGTCATTTCCCTCGCCGTCCGAGTCAACTTCTCTATGGCTATCTCGGGAAAATGCCGCCAAGGATATGGCCAATGAAATCGTCGAGCTTCCTCTTGAAGAAGTCTTTTCCAACTACTTGCCTCCAGTGCCTCAAACCGACATCGATGAATGTCATTCTCGCCTGCAGCAGAGCGGCGTCATCAGGAACTATCGTTGGTCTTGCTTCCTGAAAGATCCCAAGGATTGCCTGGACGAAGAAGAAATTGTTTTTAAGGACCTTGAGACTCTTTTTCAATCCGTTGTTGAGGCCAAGAAATTTGTATGTCATTCGGGCAACCACAGTTGCGGCAACACTGTTTGCTTGGTTCAGGCAGCGTCGAGGATGACAATTTGTGAGGTCAACGGCAGGGCTTGCAAAATAGATTTTGCCCTGGAAATCATCAAATCGAGTGTTCCTGAAGCAATCAGGAACAGTACAGAGTTCGGTGGGAAAATCTTCAGTGCTGACGTGGCTGGGAATGTTGAGGTGAACAAAAATGACAACTCTTCTACTCGTTACGACGTGAGTAGCATATTGTCGCTCGACCCATTCTTGCTTAGGTTATGTCTATCTGTAGGATGCGAAGAAAGCGGTGTATGGTGTGGTACATTGCATGGGTAATGATCCTTGTCGCCGATTCACCTTCAGTGTGAGGCTGTATCCTTTCGTTTCTTCGCAGACAGACTGAGCTCCATGCAGGTGACGATCGAGAACACGCAGATGCGTATATGGTATTACTCTCGCTCTCATTCAGTCGTTTCTGAGGCTTTCAACTTTGTTGAGGTGTTCGTCTTTCCGTCTCTTTGCTGCACAGCTTTCTCACGTCTCGTTACAGGACACGAGATCTTTTATCCGATTCGTGCTAGCTTTCGCTTTCGCTTCGCCGGCTGCGCTGGGCTACGATCCCACTGTCAGGCGCTGTTGCGACGAATCGGGCCAGGTTTTCTATGTGTTCGAGATCGTCGAGGGTGGGACGAAGCACTATTTTCGTACTATCCGTGTTCTGTCTGATTATCGTGCTGCGGGTATTCCGGGTCGTGGCAGTCGTGTCTTCCTAGTTCGGCGGTGTTCCAGTTTCGACGACATGGAGCCTACAGGTGACGACTCTGTGCTTAGGGATTTTTGGCTCGATGAGCGAGCGCTTCCCGAATGGACGATACAGGCCAACATCTTCAACCGCCTTGAGGAACTGAAGAAGGTGACGCCCTATCCCGAGTGGCTGAGATCCATCACAAACCACGAAGAGCTGATGTCTCTCATTATTACCGGCGACTATAAGAGATTCTTCATGACCATCTTGGAGCGCGGTGAAGTTCGGCTTGAAGATGCTTGCGACTATGCACGAGGGCCGAAGAGCAGGAATATCAAGCTACCGGCTCTGCTGCGAGATCCTTCACCACCTTTCCCGACAATGTTTAGCACTGCAGATTATCTCAAGCGCTCATGGGCGCAGGCACCGCCAGAGAGGGTGTTTTCCGGGAGGAAACATTATAGATTGGTTTATAAGGAAGTTTGCCAAACCTTTGCGGGGATCATGCAGCTGAATGTTGCTGTGACGATGCTGCTCCATGGGCTTACGGGTGAGTCGCATGACATCCGCCGTTCGAAATCCCATTGATGTCGTGGCACGCCGTCCCATCAGCCTTGCAGCTGCTATACCTCGCACGATATGTCCACCGCGACGTCAGCGCCGGAAATATTTTGTGTTACAAAGGGGAACAAGGAAAGCTGTCTGATCTGGAATATGCAAAGCCATTCCGTTCAACCGATGAGGTCAAGAAGGACGCGAAGACTGTTTGTCACATGACTTGGTTGTTTGTTCGGGTTTGCTAAATTGCGCCTAGGGAACACCGGGATTTATGTCCATTGAAGTGCAATTGTGGCGATACCAATTTCGACTGTCGCGCCGCATCCTTCCGCCTGCCGTCCCTTTTTTCCACAACTTTCAACATGACTTGGAGTCATTGTTTTGGCTTTTTGCTTGGCTGGTGTCCTATCGCACTCTCGAAACAGTTCTTCCGTTCACCACGCAACAGGATCTGGTGTATCTGCGCCAACAGGCTGACCTGTACTTCTCGCTTTCATCTCCGAATCATGCAATTAACCGATATAGTTTTATTCTGCTCGCGGAAACCTCTCTGGCGGAGGGGCTTTCAACTGTGGCCCGGCGCCATGGCTTGATGCTCTTTGTTGTGGATCAGCTTTATCACGCAAAACAACAAGTTTGCGACAATTATTTGCGACTCGAAGAGAGTGATCTTGAGGATCCAGAATCTTTTTCCACGATCTATAACGGTGTTCGTGATACTTTTCGCGCTCTGAAAGAACGCGTCGATGCGCAGTCGGAGTCGTCGCACAAGCTAATATCCTTGATTGCGTAGCTTTTGGAGCAAGTGCCCGTCGCTGTCCCTTTCAGTGCTCGGGGCTTCCAGTAGGGGCGAGTCCGGATTTGGATGACCAGGTTAGCGTACACTACACTCATTATTTTGCGCGACATGCACTTGGCATTGACTATCACATTTCCAGGCTGCTACTGATTATTCCTTGCCGCAGCCTTCGAGTCGCCTTGGATCAGGGCTTTTGCATGTGAGCCATAATGCTGTTCCTTGAAAAACCAGAAGATGATTCCGATAACATTTCAAGCGGAACAACCTGGCGTGTACCAGCAGACTTCGGCTTTCCGATTCTTCCGAGTCTGTCTGTTATGTATGTCGGATCGCAAGCAGTGCCGCTCTGCGCGTGCTGGAGAAATCGGCAGTGAACTATTCGTGAGTCGTCTTTGTCGATATCCATAGACAGCAAATACATAAACGTGGTTTAGGGACGACCCTGTCGCGTTCAGGGAAGATCGCTTCAACATCGCGCGGACGACACTCTCGTTGAAGGTCCTAGTGCAAGACAAGGACTATTTCTCAAATTTGGTTGTTGATGCAGTCCTAAGGCTGAGAGGCTTTACGAACCTGGAGCATATTCAGGTCATCAAGAAAGTCGGCGGCGAGCTGACGGAGTCGTATTTGGGCTAGGGTGGACACACATGCTAGAATGCTTTCGAAGCCATTCCAACTCTTGCGCAGGATTTATTTTCGACAAGACAGTCGCTCCAAGCGTATGGAAAACTCGAAAGTCTTGATCGCAAATATATGTGCGTATAGCAGATACGCAGTAGAGTGGAAAGTTGGCGGAGCTGGAGCGTGACGAGGGTGTTCATGCACGCATGCGTCACGCTACACATACCAATGCGGACCATCTTTTCACAGGGAAAAAAATGAAAGCCAAGGTGGAGGCGATCGCAGCGTCGATCGATAGGTCATCTATGAATATATGAATTCTTATGTACTCGCTGAAAAAGGCATCGTGGTTAATTGAGGACGCCAATTTCCAGGGCTTTGGTTGTTACTAGTGGGGAGATCGCGAACACGTTCGATCAGCTAGACTGTGCACTGCGATGGTCGGCGAAGACCAGGTGCGCGTGTATCCTGACAACCTCTATATGCTGCGCTCTTGCTAACATTTGTGCATAGTTAATCAAATTCTCACGTGTTTGCTGCTGCTCAGTCGTGCTACGCGGTTCAATGAAACAAATGGCGGACGAGATGGGGCGTTCATTGCACAACACGCTCTCTGTGCTCTCGCAGACTGTTCGTGAGACACGGGCGGTACTCTGCGGTGGCTGATTCGCTCGGCCACTGCGGACATCTCGCGCATAGGCAGTCTTAGTGGTGAGAACAGGAGCTCGATACCTTTGATCTTACCTTGCAAGGAGCCCGACCGCGATATTGAGGCTGCTCATGTGTCGCTTCGAATTCTCGTTCCCTCGCTTCAGGCATCCCCTTCCTTCCTATCGAGAGGAGAGTTATCCAAAGGCTCTGCCCGGTCTTCTTTTTCGGAACTGGAGGAGCTCATGCTGGGCGTCGGCGCAGAGAGTGAGGGGTGTCGATGAAGCCTGCGCATGGTGCATTATTGAATTTTGTTTTTGTAAAACTCGGTATGTGACAAAGGAGAGAAATTTACGCAAATTGAAAAATGCCAAAGAGAGCTTGTGCACCTGACACTGAAGGCAAGGACGTGAGTCAGATGACCTCGGGCATGGACACCCTTGCCTTTTTCGAGCATTTGTATTCTTGGTGGAACAATGCGGAATGATGGAATGGTCAAGTGTAGTCCGAATGGAAACCATCCATTCTCTTTTTCATCTTGCACTCGTCAACGGAGGAGCTGCACGAAGGTCGACGACGACGACGACGACGACGCAGGTTCTGCTGAACGTTGAACATTGAACTAGCAGCGACGTCGACGATCGATCCATCATTGGAGGTGCCATAGCTTGGATCCGCCTGCTCAGCTGCCTGCTTTCGTTGACATCGGCGCTTTCATTCTTTGTCCTTCTTTCCGGGTTTGCGCGCATACTGAGGTGTCTGTCTGTCCCCCGAGCAACGCCAGGAGGCCCACGCAACTGCTTGATTCGACGACGACGCCCTGTATATTCGTTCCGTGCCGCGCGGATCCCGACCGGACGATACATAACCCGCCCTTTCGCTTTTTACCCGGCACGCGCTTTCTATCCTTCACCGCCCGAAGTACTGTCGCACCACGAATAATACGCAGCTAACTGTCGCCCCACGCCACGAGATGGTGCTGTCGATGTTTCCCACACCTGTCCTGGCCCTTACGGCGGACGCGATTATGGATCTCGATGGTCGCGATGCGCTGCTTGGCCTCTGGACTGGTGCGTAGATCTTTGCTTGGCTCGCTTCATGTCTTCCACATCTTCGTCCCTTTCTCCCCTTCTCCTCCTTGTCTGCTCTCTTTCATCTCTCACTGAACGACTTGCTGACACGATCACCCAGTTTTCCGCAAGTGCCGCCACGCGCTTGACAATGGTCCCCGCCTCGAGAATATCGCCTGCCGTCTGTGGTTTGCACAGCAGAACGCACGTAGCGTTTCTGCTATTGCTCTTTGTGACCATTCTACTGCCCTTATCGATCCCATTTCTCTTCACCACGCCAACTCCGCCACACAAACCAACCCGAACGTCGACCACGCTCTCATACGCACCTGCATGCACTTCGCCGATGCTGACACATCCACCTTCTCGAACCATGCAAGCCGCGCTAACCCGCCTCGCGATGATAACATCGACGACAGGGATGACTGCTGTATGCAGTCAACCATGCCGGGCCTCGATACGGAGTCTGCGTCTCCCCCTCCTGCTGTCGCAGCCGCTACCCCATCCGCGACGCATTCCCGCCGTCCAACGACGACAACTGTCGGTGCGATTATATCCCGGTATGCGGCCCTTGATGGATGTGAGCATCATGTTAGCCGTGTGTCGGACCGACGGAGGTGTTGTGTTGAACCGGCAACGCATCCATCGACATCGGCACCATCGAACCAATCATCATTGCCGCCATCGACGTCGCAGCCATGCTCGTCGTTACCGTCAAAGACCGATCCTCAACCCCACCCTCAGCAAGCACCGAGCCCAAGTCCGAGTCCCGAGCTTGCGTCGTCTGGATCGGTGAAGAGAGCGGGTGGCTCGGCTGGCTGCCCATCGACATCTGACATTGCGAATATCCCTGCTGCTGTTACTGCTATCACTCCGACTCCTTCTCGTCAGTTGTCACACTTCGCCGCTACCTCGTCTTTACCTCCCCTCCCCTCGTCATCTTCTGTTTCTGTTGTACAAGATCGTGTACTTTTAGCTTCGCGTGTTTCGGGGTCTCCGACTGTCTTGGTTGGTAACGATAACATTCACAGCAACACCATTACCATCACCAGCAACAACAACAATACTATTACATCGACAACGAAGGACGTCGTGACTACAGTAATTTCATCTTCATCAATGCCATCGATAGTAACATCCGCAGGTACGTAAACGGTTTACATGTCCTCCTCCGTTTTCCCCCGTTTCTTACGCATGGCTTCCACGTCCTTTATAGCCACCTCACTACCGCTACACACGGCAGACCCGGATTCAAGCCTCACCCCATCGCTGCTGCCCCCGCCGAAAGTCGTCATCGTGAATCCGACTCCGCACCCGACGCCACCGCCGACGCCACCGACACTCACGTTGCAGGAGGATGAAGAGGAAGTAGTTGGGGCGCAGACATCATCGCCGACTTCGTTTTTCAAGGTTGAGCGGGGGTATCATGAAGGGAGGTTTTCGAAGGGGAAGGGAAAGGGAGTGGCTATTGTGGATGATTTTGAGCGGGTGAGCACGAATTTCTTTTCTTTTTTTCTCTCATTTTCTGGAAAAGACGCGAACGGGTGTGCCTCGATTGTCCTACTTTCTATCGTATCAAACTTTGCGCACGTGTGGGAGCTCACACGTTTATCCCCTTTTTGCGACAGCTTGTGGAGGAACAAACGTTCTCGCCATCTGCACGACGTGTCATCGTTACCCCTGTGGTTCAGGCGTTTGGACCATCTGCATGTGCTGCTGGTCTGTCCACCTTTACCTCGGCCCCCCCGCGCGAGATCCCACCCTCGTGTTCGAGCTCGGCTGCGCGTGAAATCCCACTGCGTTCAGTAACGTCATCACATGGTTCGCCGACGTCCTCGAGCATCGCGTCGACCGCGACTCTTAATGAAGAGGACGAAGAGGAGGGTACATGTTCGCCACTCACAGCGATCACGTCGCCGTTGACGTCGCAGTGTGGTGGTCCTGGTCCTGGTCCTGGTGGGACGGAAAGGAGGAGAGGTGAGAGTTGATTGTTTGATCATTTTTGATGACGACCTTTTCTTTTCATTCTTGCGCTTGCGACAACCTCCTTACCACTGCTCCCACCCAAAAAAAAGGAAAAACATGAGCATGCGTGCTAACGGTTTTAGCAGGTTCGTCATCTTCACAATCACGCGGCCCGCCTCCGCCACCGCCGGCGCGACGTATGACTCCGCCTTCTGCACTGGAAACGGTCTTGTCTGAAGGCCAGCCCCCGGGCCAGGTCGATCTACGATCGATACGTTCGAGCGGGCAGGTCGAGCCACGATCGGCGTGTATGACATCAACAGCGGCTACAGTTGAGGCACCTGCGATGACGACGATGACGACATCATCGACGGTGCTGCCGCTGCAAGGCGCTGCGTCGCTGTCAAGTCATGTGCGTGGGCCTTTATGGAATATACCACCACCACCACCTCCTCCTCCGCTGCCGCAGCAACAGCAGGAGGACACTTCAATGTCTACGACGACGACGGTTATCGTGCAGAATCCGGTGTTGGGAACATCGTCATCCGTATCGGCGATGCACCAGCACGCTTCAATACCATTACAGCCGCATGTTGCGCGTTCGACGTCAAGCACGATCGCTGTGCTGCCAGGTCTTGCAGGTCCCGCGACTGTTATTTCGATGGCGCGCGCCAAGTCGGATTCTGCTGCTACAAGCGGTGGCGATGGGAGGGGGCAGCAAGCATCGAGCTCGTCAAGTGGGCACGTACGCGTGCGCGGTGATTCGACGACAACGACGAGAACGGCGAGGGGTTATGCTAATGCGCGTCGACGTGATTCCTCGTCTTCGCGCACGCGTGCTACGGTTGTGGCTGGTGTCCGCCGTCCTGCCTCGGCGCGGTCTGCTTCCAGCGTTGTGCGTGGTGGAGCGACTAAGGGCGATGCGGTGGTGGGTAAGGGTAAGGGTAAAGGCTCAGCTGTAGGTGATGTTGCGAAAGCAGGTGGCGGTGCGACGGCTGCGGCTGCGACACAAGGCAAAGCCGCTGCCGTGCGTAATCCGCGTTTCCGACACTTGCACCATCGCCACCGTTCCGCGTCCAGGAGAGGTAGTGCGGGGAGTGAGATGGGTGATGACGAGAAAGGTGAGTTTGTGTTCTTTTCTTTGTAGCTTTTATTTTCTTGAGTCGCGTCGCCCTTTTTTTACGTTGGAATCTTCTTTTTTTTTGTGTTTATCTCTTTTATGTACGCCCGCACTTACTAATACATCATTCTGTGCTTCATCTACTCCACAGCCACCACGACTACCACCACAGCAGCGGCGCTGCGAGCTACGTACGAGGACGAGGAGTTTGACGATGCTTCGACGCTGGAGGACGATGAAGGGCTCGAGGACGCCGGCTCGATGTCGTTTGGTGGTGACGAGGACGAGCAGCACTTGTGTGAGGATGATATGCGCTCGTCTGCAGGTGATTTGCGTTCGTCGGCGGGCAACGATATCGTTGGCGGTAGCAAGCGGGAGAATAGGCGATCGTCGATGCCCGATGATCTGTACACACCAGCGCAGCCAGGCAGACGGACGTCGATCTCATCCGGGAAGAGCGCGATGAAGGTGAGTTGGAAATTGTTTTGGTCACCTTGTTCGATCCTTTTTTTTGTCTTCATTGGCCTTCTCTGGACGTTTTTTATTATTATTTTCATCTCGACATGTCTTGACGTTCAAATGTCGCCTTTCATTTGGCGTGGAGATGCTCGTGTCTTAGTTGAGCGTGTAAACGCCGTGCTCTTTGGCAGCGCATAAATACCATTGTAAATGCCACCCATCTCTACTGAATACACACACGATACTTTTGTCGGCATCCAATGGTTCACCTCTTGACATGCGTACTATATATCTATCCGCCGTCCTTTCAACTGCCGTCTGTTTTTCCTTCCCGCCACTGGCTACTCGTCATCATTGACGCTGTCCGACTTCCTGTTTCCTTACGAACATATCCTGCTTCTGCTTATGATCCTTCACAATGTCTTCCATTTGTGGTGTCATTTATTCATGGTATGCTGACATGGCTTCTCTTCCTTTAGCAGGTTCTATCGTCCAGTAATGGCAGCAGTAGTAGCAAACACGGCAGGCGTGCAAGCGAATCGCAGAGTGACACTGCCAGAGCACGCCGTCGTATATCCTTTGCAGACGATGTCGACGTGTTGCCGGACTCTACCGACATCGTGCAGAGCGATGCTGTACTTGGCGCGAGGACACCCGTTGCAAGCCGGTCGCGGTCGGCGCTCGATCTGTCGTCGGCCTTCGCGCGGTCGTCCACGATGGCCCTGTCGACAGGCAAAGACCGGCGCCAGCTTAATTTGGAAAAGCTGCCAGCGCAGGTATACGATGCGTTGATGGCCCTACCGACCTCGACGAAGATGCCGCTGGCTCCAGTTCCGAAGGATCAGCCGCCTGCGTATGCACATAAGGATCGGTCGTTTACCTCTAGGGACCAGCCGCCGCCTGCGGTTGTGGACTTCCGCCCGCCTTCTTCTGCACGGGACAAGCCTTTCGCGCTTGCGCTCGCACCCTCGGCCAAGTTCGCCGTCGCTGCCTCGGCAACAAAGTCGGCACCTGGACGCCGGCCTCCTCCCAAGGAGCAGTCGCTCGCCGCTAGTCACAAGACGACCAAGTTTAACATTGGCTCCCTCTCCTCGGACGACTCGTCCTCGAAGACGAAGTCCCCACCGCCCCGCCCGCTGTCGGCCATCGGTCCGTTCCCAACTGCGCTTACGCCCCTTACGGAAGCGGATGATCGAGTCCCACCAGAGTCGACGGGAGGTCATCCCGACGCGTCAAGAGACCCGCGTGCTTCAGTTCGAGAGGGGTCTCGTGCATCTACTTCTGGAGGACCGCGTGTGTCCGTATCAGGAGGGGCATCGCGCGCCACTGTGTCAGGGGGATCACGGGATGCATCTTCGTCCAAGCTTGTATCCTCCACGTCTAGGCATGCGTCGACTACCAGGTTACCGCACATCTCCGGCTTTACGCAACTGCCGGCTCAGCAGCAGGGAGATGCTACGCGCTCTACGGATGCCAAGAGGTCCGCGAAGGCAGGTCCCCACAATGGCGTGACGAACGGCGACAAGATGCGCAGTGAGATGGGTGGCGAGACAGGCAACGGGATCAGCGGCAAGACGCGTGAGGTCGAGGCTGAGCTAGTGCGGGCGCCACAGCAGCAGGGCAAGGGTCGGTTAGTGCTTGCGACAGACGATCTTGATGAGGATTACGAGACGGAGACCGATGATGACGGCGAGTGGGTGTCCGATGAGGATGCGAAGGACGATAAGGTCTCGTCAAAGCTGTCGAAGGAGGAGCGCGATCGCCACCACATGCCGCCACCTCCACCTCCGCCAGCCGGAAAACCCGGACGTCATCACCACCAACCGCAAGCGCCGCCGATTGCTGCAGCTGCGGGGCCCCAGCCGCCGAAACGTCCATCGTTGATGAAGCACCGGACGGAGCCCTACAAGTTGCCAGACATTCAGCAGGCAGCGACGGCAGCGCTCGAGCAACGTCATTTCTTCGACAAGATCCCGCAACGGAGCTACTCAAATCTGAACCGCACGCGCTCCGGCTTGCTGTCGCAGCTCATGAACCCGAACCCGTCGATTTTCCCAGCCGACCACCCGTACAGGCGCAATAAGTCCCTGGCGGATCTTAATATGCGCATGACGAGCGCGACGGCGTCGTCGTCGACTGTTGCGCCGAAGGCACGCGACGGCGGTAGCAATGGTGAGGCGCGACCTTCGACACAGCGCGCACCTTTGCATTCGCGTCCCGTGATGCCCCTTCGTATGACGAAGAGCAGTGTCGCGGTCCCGCAGGCGAGCGTTGTGACGTCGAATCCGGTCCTCGCCGGTGAGGCACTAGTGCCTCGTGACGCCGTAGCTGGTGCGCCTGTCCGCCATCAACCAGCGCCTGCCGCTGGTGGTGGTTACCGTCCGAAAGGCCGTCCGTCCAATGCGGAGCTTGAAGACGAGACGGACACTGAGTCCGGGCCTGAGGCGAGCAACCGCTTGGAGCTGTCGCATAGTCTTGCTCAGGAACGCTTGACGGCGCTCGCGGCGCGTACTGGTGTCGCAGCACGGCATGGACCCCCGCCTGATCAGTCGCAGCAGCGGCCGAAGGTTACAAGCCCCGCACGCCCGTCCGCAGGGTCGCGCCGGCATAAGCCGGCGCTGCCTGTGACCAGCACTGCAGGCGTTCAATCTCCACCGCCAGCGCCGCGCGATATCCAGGACCCGCCGACCCATCCGCTTGTGTTTCCGTATAACTTGCCGACGTATGCTGAGCCGTCGTCGCCGCGGACAACGCGGCAGATGATGTTGCGCACAGAGATGTCGGAGAGCGTGCGTAATAACCTGGTGTGGGCGCGCCAGGTGAACCAGCGTGCGTTCGTAGGGCCGACGCGCACGCGGAGCGCGTTGCAGATTTCTGGCGGTCACGGTGACAGCGGCGGCGGTCTAGGCGACGGGATCAAGCCGATGACGCCGATGCCGGAGCTGGTAAAGTTGACGGCGAAGAAGCGGCCTGAGAGGAAGGATGGCGGCGAGTGGGGGGAGGGTAGTAGTGATAATGTTGATCCTGAAGCGCTCAGGGAGCAGGACAGCGAGCTCATGTTCGCACGGACGCGGAGCTGGGCCGCCGATAATTACCATTATGCTGGGTGGTGATGGGGTTCGTGTGTGTTTCGGTCGTTTGTTGTTAGTTGCTCAAGCTCTGCAAGCATGGTATATGGTCCATTGTTTTCTTTCTTTCTTGCTCTTTCTTTCCTTTCTGTCTCATTGATTAGTCATCATTGAATCACTCACAATATGCATTCCAGTCTCCTTATTCTTCGGTTTTTTTTTCTTCTGTTTCTCGTCTGTGTACATCATGAATCTTTCCAACCTCTGTATCCTTCTGCGTCGTACTGCAGCTCTTTCTATCCTGTCATATATATTAATATCGCCTGTGCCGTACGCGCAACCGCCTCCATACATCACTTTGCCATCGCATTACATATCATGGTTCCCGTCGCTCTCTTGCATTTTCCTGATCTCATATCCCCTCTCTCTCATATCCTTATCCACGCCCATCCCCTATTTCTTGCAACCGATATGAATCAATTCATTCTTGGTTTCGTATATTTATTCTGCGTTGTTCGATACGTACACATCCACGACATTTCTTTTTTTGCGCTGCAGTCGTAACAGTCTCGAACGCCTTTTACCTCTCATTGACACTTGCTCCTCTGTATCTAATAAATGCCTGTGGACTCCATCAGACTATTCGTACCTACCTAACACGTGTAAATAATGACCTTTTTTTTTACATCGCTGGGCTACGTAGTGCTGCCTTGCTTATACTTATCTTA
>KN882095.1:1355396-1378529 GCA_000934395.1 Fistulina hepatica ATCC 64428 | reverse complement strand
ACGGTTGTATGCTACGTTTTAAGGATGGATTCCCTAGAAGCTCGCTTAGACTCGCTTAGTATCCAAAAGCAGCGATTAACATCCGTTGGCAGCCACGGGGTTTTCACTGGGATTAATGAGGCCATGCGGCGGTAAGATGCGACAAGCAGGGACGATAGGTGGGGCCGAGCAAATCAGTGTTGAAAGGCTAAGGCAGGACCGACCTCGGCCGGAAAGCTTGCTCTATACTCTACACGGCCCGATTCTTGCTACACTTTATCCTTTTTTGCAGAAATCCGTCTTCAGACCAATTGAATACGGGCGCGTACTTTATCGAAGAAACAGCCACATATCCGACCGTCCATGTTGTGGCGTACCCTCAAGATAACCCGTGCCGATGGCCGCGCACAACTAGTAGCTCAGATTGGCAGCGCTATGTATAGGCCAAAAACTTTCTTTTTTCGCTAGGAAAGCCTTTTCATTTTTCAGGTAGCAAGCATGTTGTCAAGTGCTGGGGACGTCATCTTGTTATTCTCGTCGCTACTTTCGCCGAAGGCATGATAGCGAAGACACTAGTCTTTTGGCTTAAGTTGGCTATGCGCGAAGGTTGATGCAAGGTTGATGTACAGTGTGGCATGCATATATGATAGGTTGATCGTCAAGTCGCGATTTTGCACACCACAACTTAGCTCCACCTTCGTTTGCTCCGGTAGGTAAGGCTTCCGATGCCTGGGAGTATGCTGTGATGCTGGGCTCCGGCCACAGCGGTACGTTTAGACGGGAGAGGGGGGACTAGATAAATATGTGTGTTTTGCTCATCTAGGGCTTTCTCTCTGCCGCCTGCAGAGATTACTCTCCCCGTTTGTCTTTCGTCCGCCATCTGCAGCAACGCCGCCATGGATGTCCCCTTTCGACCCAGCACGTCGCCCGATCTTGGGAAAGTCAGTCGCGCAGCTGTGATTCGCAAGATTGACCTACGCCTGCTACCTATCATGACGATCCTGTATCTGCTATCCTTTTTGTACGTTGCTTTCCCCGTTCCTGCAGTTTTCAGCTTTCTCCGTCATCTTGCTCATGTTACGACAATTTGTGTTCCCAGGGATCGCGGTAACATAGGTAAGCGATCGTTGAGCGGGCACACGTGTAACGTCTACGCACGTATGTAATATTAAATCTGCCCCACAAGGGAATGCGAAGATTGCGGGTATGACGAGCGACGTTGGCTTGGTCGGTTTACAGTATAATATCGTGCGCGTCCTCTTCCATTCTCCTCTCGAGTCCGCTACTGAAAGTCATCACCGTTCCAGATTGCTGCCGTCTTTTTTGTTAGTGGCGCGCCCTACAGATAGTGGGTGACCTACGCTCACAATATCTTCAGGTCTCATATGCCTTTGCGGACGTGCCTGCGTGAGTGTAGTCTACGTTCTAAATGATGTCTCTGCGCTTATGTCCTACCAGGAACATTGCGCTCAAGCTTATTCGGCCATCGGTGTGGCGTATGTTATTCTATTTTCACCTCGGTCTTCTTCATTTATGCAGCTCTGTTGCAGTCCCGTCTATCATGGTCGCATGGGGTACGTCTTGTTCGAGCATGTTTATCTTTCTGTTATCGTGATATATCACGGCAACTTTATAGGTGTCGTGATGACATTGATGACGCTCTGTCATTCATTCGATGGCCTTATCGTGTACGCCGTTGTCCTTGTCTCGTCCTGACAATCGAGGGGTGCTCAGTTTTCACTGCAGTGCGCGGATTTTTCTTGGCCTGGCAGAAGCTGGTAAGGCACACACATCTCGCCTTTTCTCTCATTGGTGTTGAAGTTCTTCTGCAGGCCTGAGCCCTGGAGTGTGTAAACTCTGAATCCATGCTGCACCCCTCCATACTCAATTGCCACGACCTGGATAACAGATCGTCTTCTACTTGTCACGATGGTACCGGCGCCGGGATCTAGCGTTTCGTATTGCGATGTACCTCTCGTCGGCGAGCACCGCAGGTCTTATTCAATCCGCGTCATTCCTTTCTATTATGCTCACGTTATCATTTCAGGCGCATTCAGTGGATTACTGGCGTAAGTCTTCCTTTTGAGGTCTAGGCGAGCAGTTGTTCAACAAATCATTTACAGTTATTGCATTGAAAAAATGGAAGGCATAGGAGGCCTGCATGGCTGGCAGTGGATTGTAAGCTTTTACTGTCTGTTTCTTGACGATCACCAAAGTAATGAGGACAACCTAGTTCTGCTTAGAAGGCATAGGTACGAGTGTCGACGTCGATACCGTCCTGGCGAACTTACCACTTGTTCAGCGACTGTAATAATTGCGACAGCTGCCTATTTCTTGATATACGACGTGAGCGATTAGGCTCGTTCCATTACCTTTGATTCAGACGAACAAACACTCTCATGCAGACCCCTGCCACGGCGACATTCTTAACGCCTCAGGAACGCGCCTTTGTGCTCAACGACCTCGTCGAGGACAGAGGGCAAATCCAATCTCAATTCTCTTCCGCACACGTAATACAAGCCTTGACAGACTACAGAACGTGGTTAATGTCGTTGATCTTTCTTGGGTAATCACGCGTGCCACGGTATACTCCGCTGTCTTCAACGTTGCTAAATAACCTTTGTCCAGGCCTCTCGTAGCTGTCTATTCGATGTCGCTCTTCCTACCGACGATCGTCACACAAATGGGCTTCACCGCTGTGCACGCGCAACTACTCACCGTCCCGCCGTACGTCGTAGGTGGGTAACGGGCGTGTTGTTTGCTGCATACCGTTTGATTGCGTTTCTTGAACTTCTTATGCCCTATCCAGGTTGCATATCCACAGTCGTTATCGGCTATCTGAGCGATCGCTTGAATGTCCGCGGGCCGTTCATCGCGGCATGTTGCACGGTCTCGCTAGCTGGATACGCCATCCTGTACGCGCAAGATGCAGCAGGGATAAGCTACTTTGGCACGATCGTCGCAGCATGTGGTATTTTCCCCAGCGTTGCGATCACCCTCACCTGGTGTGCGAGTATCGCGGCGGACGAGACTCGGCGGAGTAAGTGCGAATTCCTTATCTTGGGGTGCCATTTCGTCTTCGTACGGGGAGGTGGGGTACTCACGTTGTTTATGTGCTTATCTATTTTTTTCTTCCGTCTAGCTGTAACTATCGGTTTTGTAAATGCGATCGGGAACCTTGGCGGGTGAGTACGCAACCTTTATACTATATGCGCAATCCGTCTGAACATATCTGACGAAAAATTTCCATTGTGGATGGCCAGAATTTGTGCCTCTTTTCTCTGTAAGGAACCCCTTCTCAACCCTCCCCTCCCGTTTTCATGATGGGAACTGAGAAACACCCGTAGATCTACCGGGGAAGCTCGATACGGGACACGCTGTGCTCATTGGCTTCATGGCCCTGACCGTTGTGACAAGCTTGATTACAACCGGTCTATTTGTTCGTTCCGACAAGCGGGCAGTAGCAGACGTTCAATCCACCGACTCTGATGGAACTCGCAACGAGACAAAGGATGAACGCTGGAGATGTGCCGTATGATCAACGGGTTCGTACGCCGTATGAAGAGGTGAATTTGTTTTCATATATATATATACGAGTGTGAATGTATCTTTGTAAGTTGGTTCGAAAGGTTTCCTTGCTCCCCCCGCTTCAGCAGGTCGAACTGTGTATCTTGCCTTCTAATCTCTTCATTTTTTTTGTGGCCAGATATATATATATCTGTGTGTGTATGCTTTGAAATGCTCCAAATATTCTATATTGCATTCACGAGTACTAACCGATGGCAAGCGTTGAAGCGCACACTTGTTGGTTACAGTGAACTGGAAGCAAGCTCATCGGCAACTGACGTAGCACGATTAGCCACTCCAATTTTTTCGGCGTCGAACATGTTTATCAACATTCTGCGTCATAAAATGTAACATTGGGAGGGTCAAACGGACAGTTTTTTTAGTGATGGATGTGTTACGCTCGAGGAACCCGCGAACAGGGGAGAAAGTAAACATCACATGGGCGTATACTGTGCTTTTTACATAATAAAATGAATTGCATCAAAATCATTTCATGGTCAAGTTGCTTTACTTTGTTTTCCATTTCTAAGAGAAAATACAACAACGATGGCCATGCCTTATATTGACAAAACTACATTCCGTGGAACAGGTGCTGGTGGCCTTCGCGTCTCGCCTCAGATGCAGAGGCTTGTTGATAAACCCGGGTTTCTATCGGAGGATGCGGGAGGACAAGCTTTGCGGACAATGCACACTCAAGGTATGTATGTAGGTTCAGTATTCAGGAGTATACGGTACACAGGTCGTTCGTTGGAGCTCATTTGATTGTTTTTTTTTTCTCAGGATCCTTGAACTTCAATCCTCTTGACTTGACCTACTTCGGATTTTGTTGTGTCATGGGACATCTTGACGATGTCAAAACGGTGAGCTGCGAGCTATACTTGGTACTTACTCAGTACATTTACATTTTTGTGGACCGTGCAATTCGTTTGTTTCGCCTGTCGTCGCGAATTATGAGCTTTTTTTCTTTTCTTTTCTTTTCTTGAGAGGCCGAAGGGCAAGGCGGAGAATCCAATCATACAATTACATGCCAAATGCCACGGTCGCTTGCTCGCGAGACTTGCAAGCAATTTTGACGAGTGGTTGACATTCGAGGAAATGAAAAGCACCGTACTCATGCTATCTTTTTTTGTCAGATGGTAGAATCGAAGGAAGCACCTGATTTGAAGGGTTGGGCCACGCCATATAAAATTGGATATGTCGCGCTTGTCGTCCTAGGTTTTCATCGCGTTCGGCCTGCGGCTGGTACCAGAAATGCATCTCTGCAACACCTCGAAACGCTGCAGTTTTTACTTTCCGAAGGCGCGCCTGCTGACGTGCCCGACATCGTCGGCCAGACCGCGCTGCACCACCTGTTCATGGTGCCGCCTGTGCGTGCGGACTTTACGCGCACCCTGCTTGATGGCGGCGCCAATGCGGACTATCAAAACCGCTTCGGTGAGCCGCCGATTCAGTATGCATTCGTCGCCGAAAGCATTTCGTCTATAGATTTGCTCTTGCAGCGCGGCGCGTCGCTCGATATTGTAAACGCAAACAACGTCACTGTTCGTGCCGCAGCAGTCCATGCCGGCGCACAAGTTGCGGCCGCGGTTGAGCGCTGGGTGCGTCGTCACGCAGGGGCTCCACCGTTACCGCTCGAGGAGACGAAGACTTGCGAATTCTGCAGAGCGACGTCAGACCAACCGCTCCGCTGTTGCTCACGATGCCATATCGTGCGTTACTGTTCGCAAGAATGTCAACGTACGTTTCTTTTTTTCTGGTTTTATAAAAAGGTTAAGAACGCTCATTGTGTGATATAATATTCTGCTGGCAGGCACAGACTGGCCTCAGCATAAACGGTTGTGCGAACCTTTCACTCCGGAGAATTCGGTCACAGTGAAGCCATTCTATGACAGTAGCGCCCAACTGCAACCCCTTGCTCCCCTTTCTCGCGCATGGGTTGGACTGCCCGACCAGACGCCGATTCCTGAGGCGCATCGCCGTCACGCACATGTACCGATGGGGCCCAAGGGCGTCGTTATCAAGGTGCAAGTGCCGTTCGACAACGGGGGACGCAACCCCGTGATGGTGTACACCAGGAAGCGAGACTTGGTGTGCAGCGTCCGATACCAAGATATGCCTGCGGCATACGATCGCCTTCGCAATGCGGTCCGCACGCACGGTGTCGAGGGTGCAAAAGCGTATTTCGTGGCGCAATTGAAGGACGAAAACGAACTCGTCATCAAGATTTCACAGGTCCTCGCGGTACAGCCTTTCTGATTAGATTTTGTGCGGACAAAAACTTCCTGAAAATAGATAGACGATAATGTGTTCATACGTAGGCATTGTGAACAGGAAAATCCGATTACTTCTCAAGTGGGCGCGTGACCGTGCCAGTGTCTTACTGCTCTCCGTTTTTGATGTTTTTGATGTCAATCAGGTTTCTTGCGACACACGCCGACTTACCCCGCTTCGACAGTCGGGGCCCCGTGCTCCGTTTTGAAATCGTCCACGATATTTGGACTGAAATATGTGTAGGTCCAAGTTGCCTTGAAAGCTTATATTGCGCCCGAGGAAAGTCGGGTAAGTGGTGCATAATTCTCTTTTCAAATCCACACTGATCGCAATTGCAAAAGGAGGAGTTGTAGACGGCGTGGAGGAAGCATCGCTAGGCAACCCCTGCATGACTGTTTTCATTTCCATTCATGATCACCAGCGGTGTCTGCGGCACGCACATCTGAACAGCCTCCTCAGTCGCAGATCATCTGCCCACAAGTTAGGCTTTCTTGTTCCCGCCCACTTGTTGCGTTCGTGCACAGACAAGGACCTTCCTTGCGGCCCGTCATAGTCCACGATGTCTACAAGCTCTACTACCGACACCAGCAGCTCCAACACCGGATCGACAGCCTTGTATTGTGCGTACTTGGACCATCGATTCTTTCGTTGGCACTCTACTGATAACAACAGTGTACACCTTCTTGGGGACGCTCGTGCTTCTGCTAGCCGTTATCGCGGCAGTTGTCACACGTTCTGTCCAGGTGCGCCGAAGAAACAGGCGGGCCATCGAAGAGGCCATCCGCAATGGAACCTGGGTGCCGCACTCGTCCTCGAGGGGGCAGGACACAAAGCCACTCTTGCACGAGATCTTCATCGCCCCCGTATCTGCCCCGCATGATCAAGATCAGCATCCCCACGGGGTCACCAAGTCCCTGTGGGACCGAATCATGGTACTTCTCTGGCCTACCTGCGTAAGCGTGAAACAGAGCACTACCGCTGACACTTTGTTCCTTCCCCCTGCAGCCCTTTTCTGTTGAGGACATATCACCTCAGCCGACGAAGACGAAGACGAAGACGAAGAATCGCGTGTTTAAGCAGCCTGTGTTCGTGATGGAAGCCGATGTGCACGCTGAGGTAGAGGGCGCCGATGACGATGACGGGATATCACCGTCAGTGGGGAATTTTGGTACATGGGTGCCGGCTGGTGTGCGTCAGTCTTGGCGGCGCTGGCATGTATCACGGAGACGAAGACGTCTGGCCGACGAGGCGTTTATACGCGGCCTGCCCTTGGCGACGGGCAGTAATACAGGAACGCCCATTTCCAGTCCATCAGCAGCAGCAGCAGCAGCAGCTGATAATTCGTCTGCTCCGATGAGAGCCGTGCCAGCACCATGTGAAGAAAAACCATCCAGTCTCATCGTAGGTGTTGTGGTGGCCATGCCCTTTCCCCGTCATGCAGAAAAGGAAGATGGTCGATTACCTCCGAATCTGGAACTTGGGCTCACAGTCGTCAACGTCTACTACGGCTCGTTGTACGAGACAGATTTCCAACCCAGGTAAATGATATGGATAGGCAATGTTCAATGACGATGACCGCGATTGTGTCACGATTTATTTGTTGTTGTTTTACTATCATCCGAGTCGATCTATATCGTAGTCTTGTACCACTGATTACTTGGCTGTAATGTACATATACACACTTGTACAAGTGTCGCGTAGTCCGGTGTCGGCTTTTCTTCCATTCATATTGGTACCTAGACCATTCATTGAGTGTGAGGCGCTATCGCACTATCGGCACCAACCACAATGGTGCACTAGCATGCTCCATTGTTTATGGCAATAATTTCCCTATTGGCACCCAAATGCAGTAGTACAGTATGCGAATCTTCGTGAATAATAAGTGTTCAAATTCGCAGCAAATGTAAATGACTGGAATACACAAATAAACGAGGTATATATAGCGGCATTATTACGACATTATTATACTGAGTAGTACGTGCGATCGATTTCCAAGATTAAAAGAAAAAGCATTGCAAATCATATAACGAGTCCGACAATGTCTAAATAGCATGCGCAGCAACGTACTTAGCAAGTCTCAGCAACATATATCAAGCAAATCCCAGTGAAATAATAGCAAGAATGGGGATCATTCTGTAGCTTTTACACACGTCAATGTCACCTGAGAGAGCGCAAAAAATCTGAGTAGACTTACCAGCTGCAGTTAAATTGGCATGGGGAATGATAGCTCGTATGGACTTGGCGATGTCATAGGCGATACTACCTTCGTCAAAAAAGAAAACAAGATCGCGGAGAGTATCGCGACGAGCGTGGACGAAGGTGTTCAGCTCGCCATCAAAGTCGTCGCCATCGCCTTCGGCGCCGACGTAGCCAGGATGATACCGTTCTTCGACCATGAGCAACTCCAATGCGGGCGCACAGTGATCGGCAGCCATCATCATCAACACATCCGCGTTCATAGCTCCGCTCGTGGGGAAACCATTCTCGAGATCGACAAACGACGTGCGGGATACGAAGAGACGTCGAAGCCGTCGTAAACTCGCCATCACAGGTCTGTTGTCCAATTCCAGGTTCGTGTAGTTCAACGAGAGGTCCTCGAGCTCGACGAAAGAGGACTGGGCAAAGTTTTGGAAGATCGGCTGCGTCTGTCTCTTCTGGACGGGCACGTTGGTCAAAGCGAGGTGCTTGAGGCGGGGGAACGAGAAACGACGCATGAGCATCACCGCAGCAGCCTCCATATCGAGTGGTACAACCCCTTCGAAGGTAAGTTTGAGAGTTTCCAGCGTGTCAAGCTCCTTGAACTCAACGGACTCTCGCCACTCTTCGCCGAGGCCGCCCATGTGGATAGCCTCCGCAATGACCAAACAAATCTTGGGCGCACTGGCCATGATTTCGTATAGATCCAAGCAATCGTAGAAGCTTCTCGATATTATGGTTTCTAGATTGTCTGTGGGGAATGGGAGCAACCCCCTGGTATCCACCGACAAGGTAACATCGTCCCGTGGAATCACCACGGTCACGTGACGGAGCGCATGCGCGTTCCTGAAGACGTCGATCGGTCTTACCCAAGGGACGTCGGGTTGGAACGGGCAAACGACAACCTCGATGTCGAGAACCTCAAGGTTGTCGAGGCGAACATGATCGGCGTCCACCTCGGCGAAGTGCTCTAAGACATAGACGGGGACGTGAAGCCGAAGCTCCCGCAGAGAGCTGAAGTTGAGTAGTATTTGTGGAAAGAGACCGATGTCCAAGTCCAAGGGTGATAATTGGCACCAAGTGTAAAGCTCCACGACGTGGGAATACTGCTTCGAAAGGGACACGCGTTCTCTGAGAATCTTAAGGAAATCGAACGCCATGATATCTGCGTGCGAAATCAAAAGTGGTTGACGACGGACGCTGAGTAAATTGGTGAACTTTCGCCTAGACATTCGGAGGTCATTACACGAATGAGCAATGAAAAGAAAAAAGACGCGCACAATAGTGGATGGCATCTCCGCACGGATGCCAAAGAGGGCATGTCGAGAGCGCAGTACTCGACAATGATCGTTAATATTTCTACTGGTAAGTCCAGCAAGCGGAGAGGCGCCCAGCATCGCACTACGAAACGACAGTCAATACACTGAGAGGGAGAAACGCTGAAGAGCGGGGGGCGGGAGGCACAAATATGGGGAAATGCAACACGAAAATGCGATAGAGTAAGATTGAGCGGCTATGTATAGAAAGACTGCAACAAAGCAATGAAAGGTAGCGAGGTTTGTAGAAGAGGAACCGAGTGTAAATCATAAGGTTCAATATCTACAGAATATTCCAAGAGAGGGCGCCTGAACTGGTGTGCGCCAGCGGACCCCAACGACAACAGTCAAAGCAACGAGGAATAACGACACAAAGCACCGTAGGTGTGGGGAATAATAAGTGGGCACATACCTCGCCGGTCTTCAGCTAACATCGAGGAGGCCACAACGTTCGTAATGTGGAAGACGAGAAGTGATGTTGTGGCTCAGTAGAAGGTGAGGTGGTTGATAGAGAAAGAGCTCAAGACGCCCCAAGTTCAACAAAGGTCACGCCGGTCGGCCAGCTCGAACAGTATGCCAACATCATGTTCACTTGTTTGGATGTTCACAACAGCACTCACCGTTCGCTTCTGGAGTACTACTGCTTTGAAATACAAAGCTTGGCTACGACCATTACTGTTGTTCTGTAAGCGCTTACAGGTCGCCATCGTGATCGACTGTTGTTCTTGCTGTTGTTCTCTGCGCCTCATCTGATTTCGCGACCCCCTACATATATCGACAACGTTGACCAGCCTCCTCCCGATTTCAAACAGTGCCGCTTTGACGACTTGCCTTGCCATAGCTTGAACAAGGAACAATGCGTTAATGATGTTTAAGCGCTTCAAGACTAGACTTACCCATGCTATATGAACTGTCCACTACTCGCTTTGACGCCTCGACGAGGCCGACGCATCGCTCGTATTGGCATACCGCAGGATGCCAGGATTAACACCAATTACGCCAACGGGTTATCTACTCCTCGAGAACCTCACAATGGAGACGCTCGCACCCATTGCTGTCCGTTGATCTTTGATGCCACACTACATGTTTTCCGTGCATTCTCGCGTTCTGCTGTGGCTCAAGCACTCAACATTCCACGACCTGGACGCGCACACCTCGCGGGCGTAACAAAGGAACCCACAAAGCTACACGGTCCCGACTGAAGTACTTACTGCACCATCAGATGGCCCATGGCCTCGCACCATCGATCTTCGGTACAGCAACTTCACTACGAGCACTCGCAACGGGGAAGACAACTGCAAAGGGTGGCACGAAACGGCGTTCGAACATCCTGAAGATCGACTCTGCCCGCGTGGCCGGCATTTGGTTTGTCACAGGATGGGACGCTTTGGCCCATACCTGGACAACCATTCCGTCGTTACTGTAGGACCCTATGCTGGAGCAAAGCCTCAACTTCGTGACGTCTACAGGCTAGCCGCTGAAATCGACCATGATCCTCAACTGGTGTCGACCGCCACATCTGGTCACCACAACTGCTACATCGATGCTCCTCGCGCATGCGAACATATTCGATTAAGCGCGAGCGCATCTGACCATACACCTCGCGCACCGCACCCGGCAAGAGCTGGTCCCTGGAACGGCAACTTTTCATCGATGGATGTCTGTGAGTCGCCGCCGCTCGTCCACGAAGACTGAAAGCGTGTGGGTAACGCTAGATTCCCGTCAAGAGCTAAAGTCGCAGCTGTCCATCGGCGCATACCTGCAAATCATGCTACGACATACCACGCCACGAAACACTTCTACGGATAGAAACCCGTCGGAAGCGCCAGCACGCGTGTCATCGCATCAACCTCTTGTCTGGTGGAAGATAGGCGCATTTTGGGAACTTGCAATATCCCATCTACTTTCTCATCGTCGTCCATAGAGCTCGGTTGATCGCTACATCGAGATAGAAGTATGTGGCGTAGAGCACTGGGGAATGCACCGCAGTATGCGGTAAGGGTTGGCGGTGATGAGTGCGAAAACTATGGCCAGACAGGGGATGGCATGAGAGTAAATGGGTTCGTAGGATTCCCGCCCACGGATTGGCATGACGGCAAGAGCAGCTGTGAAGACCATGGACATCAAAGGAGGCAAGAGACAGTTTTGACTTGTCAAAGTCGCTGCACGAAGAAATAGCCAGACCAAAACAAAAACAAGACAAACCTCGTGAGACAAGTCTTCGTTCCCTGCCGTGCCGTCACTATCCAGCTGGAGTAACGACGCTGGCAGATATATCGTCCGAGGGAAGTAAGGCGATACGCATGCTTGGTGCGTTCAAGGAACACCAGGAAGATGGCCGTCACATAGCTCACATCGGCATCAACCTGCAAGCAAAAGCGGGGTTGCGATATCACAGGATACCGAGCCGCGTCCTGAGACAGAAAGAGAGAGAGAAATCATAACTATTGGGAAGTGATATTCCGTGGGCACGAATGCCGTGCATGGGTGAATCCAACTAACGCTGTCACAGAACATTTGTGCATCCACCAACTTGCTACATGCTAGACACGCAACACGCACACATCCTAGTACAGAGCTTTAAAGGTCTAGAGTCCATCTTCAGTCGAGCCCGTTCGCCACACCGTCAGGGAAAACATACCGCGCAGGTTCTGCGTTTATACGGACCTTTCCCATCCACACAATGACCGTCTCCAGAGTTCAAGCGACCGTTTGGAAAGAGACGTTTGCTTTTCAACGTGCTCGCCTGTGATCTGAGTTGCAACTGCATCCAATGGGGTGCCTGGCATCCGCGGAAGAAGATGGTCACAATCATGTACATGCAGAAAACGAAGAGCGGCAGCTGAGAGAGGGTGGGGGTCTCTGGTTTCCGTCTGCCTTCGGGGGACTGGATGCTCATTTTTATCACGGGAAATTTTCTGCGTCGGGCGTCCTGTCAAATAAGTCTATTGTCATTCGCTAACTGATGAAATAACCAACTCACCACAGTGCGCGTCAGAGCGACATGAAAAAAGCAGATTATTTCACGCACCGCTCTGGCAAGATTTCCTGGAATGGAAAAAAGTGAGAAGTGAGTATTTGGGATGTTATAGCTCTTAGATCTTACTAGTGAGACGGTAATTACTTCCGTCGCGCCAACAGAGCGGCAGACGATGCTCTGACGCGCCATGAACCGCCGTTCCTTTGGAAAATACGCTCAGGATCTCCCTTCATATGACCATACGTACGAAAGTGGACTTGGACAACGGACGGAGCACGGGAAGTTCGAAGGCCAGAAGGCCCAGAACGACCGTTGCATCGTTGTATTTCGCCTGGCAGGACAACACAGGAAATATTAAACAGTGCAATCGAAACATGGGCATAGAGCTCAGACAGGAAGAGATCCAAATATGCGCAAACATGGTTCTGACTGTAACACTGGAAATCTTGCAACCGAGTTAAGTACGTCCCACTATTGATCTAAAAATGCCATTAATGGACAGCGTGAGTCATTTGATGATTGATGCACATGATCGTGAGACTCGAACACATGATCGTCGACGCGTGACAGCTCGTTGGGCCATAAAAGCGCGACTTCGACGCGACGTTAATTTCGCTTCTTGTTCTTGACTTTCATCTCCGCTTCTCTATCAACACACCTTGCTGCTGCTGAATCCCTTCGAGTCACTACTACAGCATGGCAAAAACTGCAACTGGTGCGCTTCCCTTCAGTCCCTTCCTTCTGTTAGAATGGTAACCGCTGACGCTTGTTTTTTTACGTCCTGTTGATCATTTTTGGCCATCGGCATTGTTTGCTGCCACTGACCGCCTACGGCTCTGTGGTTTGCTCTACTCCTTTTTCAATTTCGCCAAACTCGTGCAATGTCTAGCGACCAAGACGAAGAGCGCCACCCGCGCTGCTAATGCAGCTCCCAAAGAGAGTAAGTGAATGTCTTCGTATTGCGATGATTTCTCTCCTGCGAGTTGCGTCGGTGTGCTGCATAGCGCCGCGAAACTCTAGGAGCATTTCACTTCGAAACCAATTAGATGTTTGATCCTTGCACGCACGTTCCCTTTTTTGTTACAAGTTGACCGAGGTCTTATCCCATCTTTCCTTGATTGATTTGTTCCCGCTTTGGGGTTTCTTGTTTGGTGACGTTCGCGCTCACGTTTCTCAGAACGCCCTCCGTCCGCATATAACCTATTTGTTAAGGAGCACATCAAGAAATGGAAGGAGGAGAATCCTGAGAAACCACAGAAAGAGGCGATGGCTGCTGTACGTCCGCCGCGCCCCATTTGTTTTGGCCATCTATCGTATTATCCACGTATTTGTCACTCGACATTCATTGCTCTTTTCGTTTGGTCCCAGTTTGGTTTGTGCTTTTGGCTGATATATTGCTGATAATCAGATCGCTGTTCTGTGGCGGAATGCGCCTGAGAATCCAAAGTGTGGCAAAATTCCTGTTGCGAGAGCAAAGGCTGGCGCAAAGTCGAGAACTGAGGAGAGGCCAGAGTCAAACGCCGATAGCAAGCCGAAGTCGAGAACTCCCGGTGTACCTCAGTCGAAGACAGCGAAACCCAAGTCCAAGCCTAAGTCGAAGTCCAAGGTCTCCGACGACGACGACGACGACGATGACGAGAGCGCAGGTAAAGAGAACGAGTGAAGGTAGCGGAGGACTTAGATCCTACGACTCGCTACGACTTTGTTGGCCGGTAGGTTTCTTACGTCTGACATTGAGGCGCGAAACTTATTATATTGTGATTATTCAGACTTTAAATCCATCACTTGCGCTATCTTAGAATTATTCTGATCCAGGCTGGATGTACATGCCGGAGTACATCTTTTCTTCCTCCGGTTTGTCCCGTGCTCTATACTGTGTTCTGTGTATCATGGACCTTGTTTGTCATTTTGTATTCGCTAAATAAAACAATAAATTGTTATTCCGAACTACTCGTGTGGCCCATTTCGGAAGTCTGCCCTACCAGCTGCCTTTTTCGTCTTGACCACAATGAGTCATTCGTCATACTTTCTTGCTAAGACTGCTTCAGTTTCCTGGCTTCACCTCGTCCGATTTCCCAACTTCGACGGAGCCTCTGTTTGCACCTCTTTTGTCTGCGTTTTGTTTTTACGGTTTGCCATCGAAGGAGGGCTGCCGGAGCGGCGAGAATAGCCTTTGGACAGAGCAGCCTCCGGTATCTACCTTGCAGCGTCGAAGTGTACGCTTTCGATGAACAGAACACCACGATTGGGATCCTTCCTCAGGCTTCTAGAGGCGGCCAGTCACTGTCGTTCGTCGCCGAGTGCATGGCTAAGTGGCGCACTAGCCGCACGACGACATCGTTTCACGTCAAGTAGTGTGGTGTATGCTCGTGCGACATCACCTATTCTTTCCCCTCGGTGGATAAATTCGCGACAACAACAGCGCGATGAAGAGGACGAGGACAAGGACGGGGTGCCGGAGGAGCAGAGTGACGACGATACACTACGGGATTCAGACTCCTCGTCCGAGACGGCTGCGTCTTCGGCGTCGTCTGACGCTGGATCGTCTGCCAGTCCACCTTCTGACTCGGATGGTTCGTCCTCAAATTCGGACTCGCCACCGCCGTCAACGCCAGGCAGCATAGCGCGGCAGTCGGTGCCGGAGGTATACCCGCAGGTGCTAGCCCTGCCCATCGCGCGGCGCCCGCTGTTTCCTGGATTCTACAAGGCTGTGGTTATTCGCGATCCAAATGTCGTGGGGGCAATCAAGGACATGATGAAGCGTGGCCAGCCCTATCTCGGTGCGTTTCTGCTCAAGGACGAGAGCACAGACAGCGATGTCATCACGAACATCAACGCCGTGCACTCCGTCGGCGTGTTTGCGCAGATCACAAGTGTGTTCACAGCCGTGGGGGAGGGCAAGGAGGAGGGTTTGACTGCTGTTTTGTACCCGCACAGGCGCATCAAGATCACTGAGCTCATCAAGGCCGCACAGGACCCTCGCACGCCGCCGCCAGAGTCGGATCCGCCAGCCACCCCCGAGACGACAGGACCGATTCAGACCGCGTTCTTACACCAGCATCCGGTATCCGTTGTCGCCGTGGAAAATCTGCATACGCAGCCGTTCAACAAGGATGACCAGTACATCCGCGCATTCATGTCTGAAATCGTTGCCGTGTTCAAGGATATCGCACAGCTGAACCCGCTCTTCCGCGACCAGATCTCCAACTTCTCGATTAATCAGATTGCGTCAAATGTCTTTGACGAGCCGGACAAGCTCGCAGACTTTGCGGCGGCGGTCTCAACTGGTGAAGTTGGCGAGCTGCAAGCCGTGCTCGAGAGTCTTTCCGTCGAAGATCGACTTCGCAAAGCGCTGCTGGTGCTCAAAAAGGAACTCATCAACGCACAACTGCAGAGCAAGCTCAGTCGTGATGTGGACAGCAAGATAGCGAAGCGCCAGCGGGAGTACTACCTTATGGAGCAGCTCAAAGGCATCAAGAAGGAACTCGGCATGGAGAGTGACGGGAAGGACAAGCTCATCGAGAAATTCAAGGAGCGTGCTGCAACGCTCAAGATGCCAGAGGTTGTACGCAAGGTATTCGACGAGGAACTTAGCAAGCTCGCGGGGCTCGAACCCGCTGCGAGCGAGGCGAACGTGACGCGCAACTATCTCGACTGGCTCACGCAGATTCCATGGGGACAGCACTCGCCCGAGAACTATAACATCAAGCACGCGCGGCGCGTACTCGACGAAGACCATTACGGCCTGAAGGACGTCAAGGACCGCATCCTCGAGTTCCTTGCAGTGGGCAAGCTGCGCGGCACTGTGCAGGGCAAGATTATCTGCCTTGTAGGCCCGCCTGGTGTCGGCAAGACGTCCATCGGCAAGTCTATTGCGCGCGCGCTCAATCGCCAGTTCTTCCGTTTCTCCGTGGGTGGTCTCACGGATGTCGCAGAGATCAAGGGACATCGTCGCACTTACGTTGGGTGAGACCCCTGGTATCTCTTGTGTTTTCATCGTGAGGACTAAAATGGGTGCAGTGCGCTGCCCGGCAAGATCATCCAGGCTTTGAAGCGGGTTGGCACGGAGAACCCGCTTGTGCTCATTGACGAGGTTGACAAGATTGGTAGGGGTATCAACGGCGATCCATCCAGCGCACTGCTAGAGATGCTCGACCCCGAGCAGAATGCCAGTTTCCTTGATCATTAGTGTGTTTCCTATTTCTTTTTTTGTTTCCTCGCCGGGGATCTTAATTTGGGTGTAGCATGGATGTCCCCGTCGATCTTTCCCGTGTACTTTTTGTTTGCACAGCGAACAACCTCGAGACAATTCCTGCACCGCTGCTTGATCGCATGGAAGTGCTTGAAGTTAGCGGTTATGTGTCGGAAGAGAAGATGGAGATTGCGCAGCGGTATCTTGGGCCTCAAGCGCGCGATGCGTCGGGCCTCAAGCACGCAGATGTGGTGCTTGAGCCTGCGACCATTGACATGCTCATCAAATACTACTGTCGTGAGAGTGGAGTGCGTAATCTTAAGAAGCACATTGAGAAGGTATGTGTTACAACTCCGAGCATCGTATACTTGATTTAACCTACTTGGCAGATTTATCGCAAAGCGGCACTTGGCATCGTGCAAGAGTATGGCGAGGAGGCTTTCCCGGAGCCCAAGCTACTGACCAGCGCTTCAGTGTCTGAGGCCATGGATGTGGACACCACGAAGGTTTTGCCAGCAGACGTGCCTGCAGACGGCACAGCGACGAGCACTTCTGAAGATGCACCAGCCGTGTCGTCGTCTGCTACTGACGAGGATGTCGCGAAGACAGTAGAATCCCAGGATGCGCCTGCCAACGCCCCCGCTTCGCAAGCGGAGGCGGCAGAACGCAAGTTCGTGACGACCGTTGAGCGCCCGCCAATGCCCATCCCGGATACGGTTCACGTGCACATTACACCTGAGACGTTGAAGGATTATGTCGGACCACAGGTGTATCAGAAGGACCGCCTGTACGTCAAGCCGCCGCCTGCAGGTGTCAGCACGGGTCTAGGATACCTTGGTAATGGCTCTGGTGCGGTTATGCCGATTGAAGCTATAGTGAGTCTTCCCCACGAATTCGCATTTATTGCTCATTGTGCCTTTTTAATTTGTTTGGTAATGCGAGCGTTCTTAGAGTATGCCCGGTAAGGGTGGCTTGCAGCTGACGGGCAAGCTCGGCGAGGTCATCCGGGAAAGTGCGCAGATCGGGCTTAGTTGGGTTAAAGCGCATGCGTACGAGCTCGGTATCACCGCCACAGTCGGCGAGCAGTTTTTGACGGACCGCGACGTGCACGTACATATGCCGGAGGGTAGTATCGGCAAGGAGGGCCCTAGTGCGGGTACCGCCTTGTTATCGGCCTTTGTGTCTCTCTTCACCAAGACGAAGATCAATCCCGATATCGGTGCGTATCTCTCGTTTGCCGTCGTTCCTCCCGTCGTCGTTACTTACCAGCCACTTTGTGTAGCTATGACCGGCGAGATCTCTCTCGTGGGTCTGGTTCTTCCGGTTGGCGGTCTGAAGGAGAAGATCCTCGCGGCGCACCGTGCGGGCATTAAGACTATCATCGCGCCTGGCGGCAACCGTGCCGACATTGAGGCGAATGTACCTGAGAGCGTCAAGACTGGCATTCGGTTCGTGTATGTCGAGGATGTGCGGGAGGTCCTTGAAGAGGTTTTTCGCGATGAAAAGCTGCTTGAGACTTTCCGTGAGCGGTCTGGAGATGCATAGGCCTTGATTCGTGTACGCAAGCCCCAGCCCGTGCGCGTAGACCTCACTTTGTGCGCATTCCATCTTTCCCGTTCACTTCTTTGGCATCCCCATAGCCTGCACCACATATCATGATCTTCTGTTACAATATCATATTCTACTACTAACTCATCACGCTAGATAAGTACTTGGTCTTGCTATCGTTCAGTACATTATTTGATTTGCTCTGTATCCACCCGCACAATACGCTCACCCCTCTCAACTGCATGCAAATGGCTTACATGTGCTTTATTATATCTCACCATTACGCCTTGTCTCTTCAACTTGTAGAATTGCAAGACATGAAAGGAACACGGGACTTGTGCGTGTGATTGTGAGTTCGAGCTTGGGAAGCTTCTAAGTACACTATCCCAAATTGTATGATGAGATACGCATTATGCCGAATAACTGTGCTTATGTGAGCATTTTTCGTGAAACTGAAATTTCTATCCCAGCTTACATAATTTGCTTTCCACATTTCTGATTGGTCATGCGACCAAGTTTGAATGATCCCAATGAGGCAATGGGTCGCCTGGACAGGAAATGATTAGTCATATGTTGATGGGAGCGTGGGAATCGGCGACGGGTTGATTCTTGACCTTGGACTTCACGTCGCGCGCATCGCGTCGGACAGCGAGCACGCGTATTTCGGTATTAGACGCGCTGATGCTAACGGTATTGCCACCAGTCTCTGTGACGCTTATGACCGACAAGGGCAAACGGAAGGCCGACGAACCTATCGCGAATCCGCTGAAGAAAAAGGTGCGCACACATACATGACTGTAGCGCACTTGGCTGGGTTCTGATCTTTGTGTTCCTTCATCTGCGCATGCATCCGGGGAACTGCGTGCAGGCCAAAGGATCCACGCTGAAGAGACGTACGCCTTTCTATCTTGTTATTACTCCCTTTGCTTGTGCTTACATCGCGCGCTCGCAGTTCGGAATGGCGAGCAGATCCCTGGCGGGTTACTTATCGTCCGAGCACCCAGCTCTCAGCCGTCATCACGGTCACCTTCTGTGCAACCGCCCACGACACGTGAACGGCAGGCTAAGGGCTCCCGCTCTCATTCAACTGCACCTACCACACCTTCTTCGAAGGTACCCTCCGTGCCCCCCACGCCACGCAACCGCGATCCCTCTCTGTCATCCTTTCCCCAATTGCGGAGTGAACCTGAGGTTGAGGAGGATGTGCGCGCCATGCAGGACGAGGCAGATTTGCTCAGACGACACTCCCATGCACCTGTTGACCCCTCTACCAACACGTCAAAACCGCTGTTCGTTGACCATGAGTATCGAATACCGGACGACGCTACGGATTCTCCGACGATCACCAAAAATCGTCTCATGCGTGACACTGCCATGGAGTCCTACAATGCACCTCAGGCTCAGAATCAACAGCCAGAAGCGTCCACGTCAAACGGACATCGACGGCGCAGCTCAATCAGTCGTGGAAAACGGATAAGCAGTATTTTTTCTGCAGGTGTCCTTTGTGAGTTCTTTCTGTTTGCTCCTAGTTTTTGAAAGCAATAAGTGTCACATGATGTCCTTTTCCTTTTATTGTATCCGCTGTTTGAAGACACTCTACTTACGAACGCTGACAACTCGCCTGCAGCTCAACCTCATGCCTCAGTACCGGAAAGTGGCTTTTACAAGCACATCGACCGAACACTTCCTGAGGCCGAACGTCTTCGTCTATTACTTATCTGGACTGTGTCGCGCTCCGCATTGGCGCGCGAACGCGAGAAGACGTCTGCTTCCACACCAGGATCGTCAGCACCAGAAGCGTCTACGAAGGATCCCTTTACACGTGTGCATGAATCTATCGTGCAGAAGTTGCTTAACCGTAAGGTGGATTTCAGCCGTCCTTCGCATCGCACAGTGTCTACGTCTGCCGATGGCCCGTCAACAAGTGCACTACCAGCACCTGCTCCTGCATCCGCTGTACCCTGCAGTGCTTCCGTAAATCCGTTAAGGGAGAGCAGCCACGATGCTCGCAATCGTCGCTGGGAGGTGTCCTATACATCTCAGATCAATCGGTTTGTGGTGTGTCTTGGCCGTAAGCGGGCAAATGCTAATCTTGAAGTGTAGGGCGGAGGCTGAGGATGACGCGTGGCGAAAAGTGGACTATTTCTATGATAACTACGCCAAACGCACTCGTGCACACGACGAGAAGTTGCGTTCCCAACGGACGAAAGGGAAACAACGTGCTGATGCCAGTGATGATGCCATGGATGTCGACGAGCCTGCTACGGACTCAAATGCTGACTTGCTGATGCCGCGCGTCGACGAGCTCCCTGACGACACATTTCGCGAGCACGTCGCCTTTGCGCGGACGTTTCTCCAACCGAGCCAGCACCAGGCAATACTGGAGCCTCGCTTACGCACACTCCCGTATCACATAGACGAAATCCACACGTTTTGCAATACCGCACGTTGCATGGCAGATGCCGCGCAGCGACTGATGGACCAGCAGTTCGCCTCGTTTGACCAGGTGCTCCGAATGCGGGCGGCGCCGAATGCAGATCTGCCCGCGGGTGCGCCGGCGCTCGTCGACACGTTTGTGCGACCGAGTGGTGGGCAGGGTGCGGGTGCAGGTGTCGGTGTCGGTATTGGCGTGGGAGCGGCGGGTGTGCCAGATCCTCGGGCTCTGCTCGTGGCTCTGGCGGCGGAGGACCGTGAGCATCCGCCAGCCTAACAGGGCGACATGGCACGCCGCATGCAGCGCGAGCTGCATCGAAGGGAGCAGGCCGGAGAAGGTGAACGACGACTGACAGGTGTCACGGTGCCCCAGACGCCGCGGAAGACGCCTGGGACACCCCGACGTGCGTTCACTCCTGCTCGAGGGAATACACCAGGTCGGAGTCGGACGCCGGGACGGGATACGTAGTCTGGTTGTTCGTTCAGACGATGCAAGGCTTTACTTTCTTGTAGGCACGATCAAGTCGTGCGTGCCACTGCAGCGGCGGTGGTGTGAAATCTATTTGCTAATAGTGTTAGTCTTCTATACCTTTCTTCTTCCTCTTCGTTTTACCGTTCCTCGTGTTGTCTGTTTCATTAGCCTTGGGTCTCGTACAGATATTTTTATAAGTCGCCAGCTATAGCTATCATGTGCCATATTGTGATATTATCATGTCTATTATGCTTGATCAGTTGTTGAACGAAGGCGAAACGAGAACATACAGTGATGACGGCAAAGTAGTCTATGTATCTTAAGCCAACCGTTGAGGACGATGAATAGGCATGGCGTTCACAATATATCAAGCGCGGCACCGTGTGGCTAGCCTATCCCGCAAATATGCAACATACAATGCCCGTGTCACCGCCCTCAACATCACTCAAAGAAGAGCCCAAGCCTGGCGTCAGGAGAAATTTTCGCCATATCGAGACAAAAGCCAAAGAAAGGATGGCAGGAGCTACACGTGCAGTTTTTTAGTACACACATTGATAGTCTCTACATCTACACGGCCTCTCGTTTTCGCGGCGCTGCCCGAAGAATATCATCCACCCTGGGAGGACAAAAAAAGCCTGACTGTCAGGAAAAGAGCAAGAAACCGCTGTCTAGACTGAAGTAACCCACCGGATGATCATTTCAGCCGCTTCAGTTGCACTGAGAACAACTTGACGCCTAAGCTTATAGCTCTCTGTGATACCCAATTTCCGCATCGAGGCGACGGTGCCGAGCTCCATATCTGTACAGCAAATATGAAGCTTTCCCACACGAAAAAGGTTCCCGAGGAAAAAAACTTGCCTAGGCCCGCATCTGTTTCGCCCGCGTAATGCGCGGCGCGCAACCGAGAGACAAGGTCAGACGAGTCATAGCCGGCGTTGTCGGCGAGGATGGTTGGCATCTGGCGAAGTGCGCGCGCGAATGCCTCCATCGCAATCGCTTTCTTGCCCTTCGTTTTGTGCGCCTCGGAGTCGACGGCACAACTCATGAGCATCTCTGTGCAGCCGCCGCCGAGTACAGTGCGTGTCTCGCGGACAGTCTGCGAGAGGACGGAGAGCGCGTCGTGTAATGAACGCTCTGCCTCGTCGACCATTTGGTTCGTAGAACCGCGTAGTACGACCGTGCATGCCTGACCAGCAGCAACACCTGAGAATTTGATCAACTACGGACAGATGTTAGCAAGAGCGCAGCATACAGAGGTCGTAAGAATACATGCGCACCTTGTCCTCGCCGATCATGATCTCTTCGATGAGCTCACAGTGCCCGAGCTTGACGAGGTCTGGCCGATCGAATGTACTTGCGATCTCACCCCCAGTAACAAGGGACAACCGCTCGACGCCCTCGAAGTCGGCATGCTCAATAACCATGATGCCCTTCTCGGCGAGTAAGGATTCGGGATAATTATAGATGAGCTGCCGATTGACGAAGCAGGTGATACCGTGCGTCGCGATCGCCTCGACCTTGGCTTTCATTTTTTCCTGCAAAGAGGTAGTCAGCGTTGATATGTGTAGAGTAACGCATGTGTGCAACGAACTCTCTCGGCGCGCTCGAGCTCCGCCAACTTGCCAGTGCCGTCAACCTTCACTCGCGCACCAAAAATCTTGATTTTATCGGTGTCCATTGCTGTGTATCTTCAGTAGACGAGAAGGGATAGCACACTACTACGCACATGTATTTGCGATCAAGATTTTCGCATTTTCCATGCGCTTGGGGGAGTTCACAGCGATTGTCTTGTCAAGAATAAATCCTGTGCAGGAGTTGGAATGGCTTGGAAAGCATTCTAGCATGCGTACCCACCCTCGTCCAAATACGAGTCCGTCACTAACACCTCCCAATGGCCTAGCGTCCGTCACGCCGAGACGCACGACCTCTTTAGCCGTCACTTGGTAAGCACACACAGAAACAGCTATAGGTATCTGTCGTTTATGTATTTGCACCAAATCCCTGCTGGGACAGCGCAAGTCCCTTCTAGAGAAGTTGTAGCGCGCCTGTTGTGAGAGTAGCTTTCAGGATCGCGTTCTGTTCCTGATGAAGAGTTTAAACCGACAACTACGTCAGGATTCCGACTTTCCGAGGTGGCTGGACCTCGTATAGGTTTAGTAGTTTTTTCAGCCGCCGTTCG